>WMED01000113.1:0-44756 GCA_019650415.1 Pipa parva
AACAATACTTTTACTTGAGTAAAATTTTTGAATACTCTACCCACCTCTGGGTACATTAACCTGTCAATATCAATGAGGCCTACACTCTTCGCTGGTTTTCACACATGCTCTGTAAGCAGTCATTGCCCAGGACAACAGCTTTCTTAGGTTGGGGTGGAGCTGAGTTTCTACAAAGGCTGCCATGTATTTGTGAAATATTGCATGCAAAAGAAGCATAAATAATCAAGTGGGTGGCTTGAAAGGAAATATTGTGTGGTTATGGTGCTACAGTCCTATCTTTTGTAGAAATAAGTGGTAGGAAACTATAGTTATGGCTGTACTTTAACCAAAGCTTCCTAAGGCAACCAATGGAGGTGCTAAATGACTATTTAGCTTTTGAAGGATTTTGGAAACTCTGTAGTTTTGACAGGAAAGCTATATTTTGCAATCACCTGGGAACACCTCTGTCACACAGTTACAATTTGCCTGCATTGTAGTGAAGCCAGTTGTGCATATTCACTACACAGTGGATTGATAAAGCAATGGAGCTTATTATCACAAAATCTTGTGTAGTACATTTCTCATTGTAGTCAGCTTAATAGTAGTATATTAATATGACAAAGGGAAATGTGACCATTTCGCTCACCAGTATTATAACTGTTTTACAGTAATTTCAGTGACAGATGATTCCTAGGCCTTCTGAATAAAATTTCACTAGAATAGTAACAGGAACCTTGGGGGTAAGCTCTCAATTTCCCACTTTCATTTGACACATGATAAATACTCAAATGTGATGTTACATTCTCAGTGAAAGATACAAAGTGGTGCTTAACTGTATGGATGGCTTAAGGTTAGCTACAATGCAGAAAAATAATAACCTAACTCAATATTCAAGCTTGTAGTAGTGGCAAAATTGTAGCAAATTCAACCTAAATATGCATATTGTATTAAAGTGACAAGTTATCTTTGGATGGATCTGTTTTAAGCAGATAATTCAGCATAAACTATTTTTTTTCTACATTATTGGCAACATACCAGCAATAGGAAGTATTGTCACTGGAGAATTCCTGGCTTATGTTGCTACTTGGCTGTCACATTTGATAAGAATTTTGAATGAAATGTTGCTGTCCTATTTAGTTCTTTAACTGTGACCAATGGCCTACCATGTTATCCTCAGGTAGTTTATTACAACACACTGTCAGGAGTATTAACCAGTGGCAAACTGCATGTTAAATAACCCTTGTGGTTGGCTGTGGTAGCTTATTAAAGTCAATGAGCCACATTTTCTTGGTGGTTTAGCCTCATCTGACATTGCTCTTAGTGTAAGATAGCACGGCTCACTTTTAGTAAGGTAACTATTACATGGTACAGCTGAGGTTAATGGGAATTTTAGGTGCCAGAGGTGGTAGTGCTACACACTTACTCACATAATTTAGATTTGCATTCACATTAAAATTGATTTAATCACTGCTATACATTTTGTATATTACTGTGTTTCGCACATATTTCTTGTTGCTGTCTTACGTTACCAAGCCTTTGCATTTATAAGATATTCAGTAATTATTGCTAAGGACATGGAGACATTTAGGTTTTGGTCTTACCTAGTCTTGCTCCATAGTCCGGTTTTGGGATTAAGATAATCTTTTTGTAAACTTTACAGAAGGATTTGATTTCACCATCAAACGGCCGCTGACTTGTGCCCAAAACAAGGATGCGATCATTTGATTTAATGGATTTTAGGAGTTTCGGAAGGTCTTTCTTTAGCCGTTTAGGGTCCAGCTGAATAACAGGCAGGGATGAGGAAGGAGAAGAGAAATGAACAGGGAAATGTATATGGGAACAGAGTGATACAAACAGAATCCAGTAGATATACAGGCCCAGAAGGGTACATTGAACTCATTCTTTTTTCAATTCCTAGTTATAATGACTGCTCTATATCACATATAATTATTAGCACAGATTTTATTGTTAGCTATTGATGAATTAGACGCAGCTGGCATCATGGTATTCTTAGAATTCAAATAGCAGTGGGCATTGGTTTACCTAGCTAGAGATTCCAGGTTTCACCTTTTCTAAATTATTTCCAGTTTTCTGACACCAGAGGGCAGTAAATTGATCAACCAGAACCAGTGTTTGCTTTTTGAGTATTTACTACAACAGATTGCCTGCTGTTATTTTCAGTATTGCCACAAATGACTGATAAATTTCAAGCAGTTGTGATTAGGATATGATCCAGATAGTTTTCCAGTGAAATGCATCCAACTCACAAGGCATGAACAATAACAAAGCCCATTATAGCCATGCTGGGAACAGAGTAACTCATTACCAATTCTAGTGTTAATGGATTAAAATTCAGTTACTATTCCTAGATCCTTTCAATCACAGAACAAGAGAAAGAAAGAGCTGCAACCAGTGCTTTCTCTAATCTAAGGCACACTTGCAGTGAAAGAGTTAACCTGCTCACATTACTTCTAGCCATATTACCTGTGTATGAATGCAGAATACCATACTATGTACTCAAATACTGTTTGCAAAGCTGCCATTAAAAAATCTCAAGCTCTCCCATTAGCTGACAAATGGGGGCCAGTAACAAGTCTATTCATTTTGCTTATTTACATTGCTCAGTACCCAGTTGCCCAACTGTTGCAGTGGTTGGTTCTCAGAAACCAACAAATGATTGGCTGACTGCCCCATTTTTCTGTGTTGACTGAGCTCCCTACAATAGTACCCAATTTGCCCCCTTTTGGCAGCTTTGGATAGTGGTGGGTCTACATTAAGCTTACCCTGTTATTTTCACTGAAATATAAATCAGAATGTAGAGGAGACATGTCAGGCAAATTACATTTACAGCGCTATATTAATTAGCACTGCACAACATGATCCAGATCAGAAGCCCTTACTTTAATCCTCCATTTTTACTTTATTTTAGTTAGTTCAAGACACTAAAAACTGTACAGGTGTACATGAGTTATTTTAATACTATAATGACATTAATATATATCTTTTTGAGATCCTGCCCAGCACAATGCAAACATATGGTTCCAGATCCACTCATTTTTTTTTTCTATCTGAAGACAAAATATAGCCTGTCAAGGTTTTTGGGTAAATTGCCCCTACAAGTGTATGTTATCTCCCCCGGGGTGTTAATACCCTTCCATATGTTGGTATTGCACCCCTATCTAGTGTTTATCTTTTAAACGTATTCCGTTTGGAGAACAGTTTTGTAGGTATATGAAATGGGTTATATGAGGACCTGTGAATCTAGCGGAAGGAGCTTAGCTTGTTAATCCTCACAGACTTCAGGAAGAAGGTGCTACTCTGTAGAGAAGGAAGATAGGGATATGACATCTAGGTAAAGAAAGGCAAACATTCCACCCTCATTTGGAATGTGCAGTGCAGATTCAGAAAAATATTTTGCAAACAAGAGTGTTCAAAGGAAACTTCTAAACAGCAAAAAAAAAAAAATAATAAAAGAAACCTCATATTTTACAAATACATGCTTCCCCAAGCTTGGTTTGTTTACCGGTAGTTTGCCAAACTATTTAATATGACATCATTTGAGAAGATTCATGGACGTTTCTTGTGCACAGAGATGAGTAGCTTCCACCTACAGCTGTGGAAAGATGTTATTTTTCTGGGAAGTGTAATAGCATAAGTGGTATGTCCTCTTCAAATTGGATGCATAGCTGTACAATACAGCAATACAAATATAATACAGACACAGGAAAAGTGCATTGTACAATACAATACAAGTATAGTATCACAAGGATACTTCACTTTAAGTGCCAGGTATTGGTTGACACAAGAGGTGGGAGGTCCCTGCCCTGTAGAGCTTACAGTTTAAATGGGAGGAAGACTTAGAAACACAGATAGAAGGGTAATAAGAGCTGTAACAATATATCACTGAGTTTTTTGTCTTCTCCTGGATTAACCATTCAATGGGTGGGGTACAGGAAAAGTTTAGGGCATGTGTCCTTTTTCAGTCCACAATGTATACATATCTATGTAATGATGGTGGACAACACATCTGGCACACAGATTTTTGTAGTAATGTTTATATGTAGGAGCAGATTTCTGGCTGATTCAGTCAGAAAGTATCAGATTGTTCCAACATGATCAAAGAAACAGATGCATATTTGACCAGCATATTTGATTTCTAGGACATATGCTAAAGTCTACGGTCAGGGGATTACTTTAATTGTGGCATGCCAAATAAAAGTGTCATTAAAGCTGCATGGAAAACTACCTGTGTGCACATACTGTAGTTTTTTTCCATGCTAAAGGCTTGATTCACCAAATGCTTTCAGCTCTATGTCGTTGCACACAGACTTCATTAGCTTCGCAGATTGGTTATTTCACCTGCCATCCATGTGAATCTGGTTAGATCTCTTAAACGATGTCTAACAAAGCTCTAACTGCATTGCCTGACTTGAAATGTACATGAACTGCACTTATTGTGAATTGAAGCATTTTTATACCTTCAGCTAAAATTAGCTGATTTATTATTCAGTAAAAAACTCTAATAAACAAGGCTTACATTTGGGCAATTACAGATACAATTACAAATTTTTCCCTAATATGAGGATAATTGGCTCTTGCCTCATGGGTTTTTTGCCTTCCTCTGGATCAACATTGCAGGAAAATAGGCTGAACTGGATGGACTTGTGTCTTTTTTCAGCCTTAAAAACTATGTTACTATGTTACTAAATAATGAGGGTAAGTTCACATCCCCAGTGGATGTAATTTTACAGTTAGAATATGATATTTACCTGCTTTTCCGTCTTTGGCACTTTTTTATAAAAGGTTTTCTCTGCCTCGTCTATCCAGATGATGGATGGTTGTAGCTGCCGTGCAACCTGTCATTATCAGAAAGCACATAAAACAAGAGATTATGTAGAATTCTTTTATCCTCTATAAACTGACATTTAATTTTAGAATGTGCTTTTAATTTGTGAAAAAAACATATTGGTATGAATATATATAGAAAATAACTTTACTGTCTATTTTAGCAGAAGCAGCTTATTGAAATTCTGTTTAAAACACTGCTGTAGCACCGCTTACTAATTAGATCCGCTAACTCCTAGAAAATGAGTAGGATCCAGCTATAATGATATGTGAGGCAAAACCATGGAGAGATTAGCCTTTTCAGGTGATAAGCCCTTTTGAAAAATGTAATGGGATGTTATATCTCATAAAATTCAGTACAGTAACTGGTATGATTGGTTGTTAAAGTAAACCACTGATTGGCTGCTTTTTACTATCTCAGTCTTAGGATGAACATTATTTTGCAAAGGAGACAGCTGTTTTGAAGGCATCTAATATTTGATTTTTATTTTTGTACATAATATTGATAATATATTGATAATATTTATTTCCTTTTTATACATACCCCCATGCCTCTGCATAGCTATGGAGCTGCATCTTTCTGCTCTTAGGGGCATATTCATAAAAGTGCAAACAGACGTGGAAAGGTCCGAATTTACATCCCTTCCCCAATTTTGTATATTCATCAAATTATTTTCTGTGTTGTGGTGTATTCGCAACCAATTCAACACCTAATAACGGTAGAGTATTTACAAAACTATTTACATGTGCTTGTACATGCAAATCAGCTATTTACCATGCATTGGAGTGTATGTGCTCTGAGTTCGCTGGTTTGCCTTTGCCTGATCAAAGCAGAGAATTAGGGAATTAGGAGTTGATGGCAGGACTCTGGTTTGGCAAAAGGTTAAAGTACACTCAAAAGTCAAAGAAAATATAGTGACCAAATGACATGACCTGGGAATACAGTCGCAAAGATAGGGATGAAAATAAAACTTGCTGTAATTTAGGTGACTTTAAACCAGACAATAACGGTGATCAAAATATGACAGTGTCTTTCCATATAATATATACTGCCTATTAATAGTATTTTGATATTAATATAAGCAAGATACAGCTATCCATGGGATAATGACATCACTTTACTTTGCCTGAATTTGCATCAATATGCAGCTGCTACTGTTCGACTGACTATGCCTGACTGTGAAATATCGCTCAAAGCTGTTTGCTTCTTTTGCCATGGGAATCCACTGTTTAGTGAATAAGGAGTAGAAACGACTGTCACATTCACACTTTCAGGCTGGGTTCACATGAGCGTATGATGCGCAGCTCATCATACACTCGTGTGAAGAAAAAAAAAAATACGCTGAGCCTATTTTTAAATTGTACATACCAACAACAGTGTAAACGCTCCCTCGGTGTTCACATCACTTCCTGTTTGTCGCATTTTGGGCGCGGCGTATATATCCTTTACCTCATTCATACAGTGAGATTGATTGCTGTCAACAGTTTACATGGTTTTAAGCTATCCCAAGCTTTCACTAGGATAGACAATGTGATAAGGAAACCTCTATGGATTTTTTTTTCTTTTATTCAGCTAATCATCTTCTTTATCTTTCCTTACAATACCCTCAATAGATAGGTTAAATCTACATTATTCATAAGTTATATATTCCTTTATTTGTTTGTCACCAAACATTACATATTAAATATCAAACTACTCAATTATTTTAACTCCACACGTCAATAAATGAGGGATATTGAGTGACCGTACAATATTAACATTAACTTTTTTAATGCAGAGATTTGTACCTTTCCAGTGTTTAGAAAGTTCAGGATTCTAGCTGTCTTCCATTAGGTCTGTGGTGCTGTTCCCTAGATACCTGGCCTATATTAAATCATACAGGAAGTTGAATATATAGGGGCGCACATACAATTACTATTTAGGGTGTAGTATCATACCTCCCAAGTGACCTAGGGTCTATGGGACTGTTCAGTTATTTGGTTTCTGTCCAGGGGTGCCAGATTCCCTGACAGGAATCTTGAGATCCTTTCCCTCCTGGCCTCCCCACCCTGTTCCTGATGGTTGTCTCATGGAAAAGATGATTGGATAAAAGTGGGTGATATGCTGGTGACATCACTAAAACATTGACCGGCTCTGTCTAACCTTGACTCCCTTTGAATCTTGGAAGGAATACATTACCCATTTATTTCCATCCGTGCAATGGTGCAGTTCACTGCTTCTTTCCTTAAAGTTCCCGTGTCTTTATATTGTTTATTAATGTTCATACAATGTCTATTTAATGAAAACCTGAGCAGGAATCCACATCAGAGATATATTTTATGTACTGGAATATTATAGTCCTTTTGTGCAATTCACTGGCTATTTATAATATATGCAGTTTTACATCAGAATCTAGGTATTTTATGTAATCTAATAGCTGCAAATATATGCTTACGATTGAATATTTCACATACAGCGATATCCATCTGTGTATATATCATTGATTCAAAGCAAACACTAAGTGCACTTAATATCACAGCTCATAATACCTTGAAGACCAGGATAAATTACATACTGTGAAACAGATGTCTTTTTAAATATCATGTTGAATACTCCATTTACCACTAGAGGTCAACCTACCATCATAGCAATATACAAAGTTTATTTGACACAGATCTTGTATATCACAGACATAGCAATTCAGTCTTAAATAACACCTCACACTTCTTATAGTTACCAAGAAACAGTTAGAAGACTCTAAATTGAGACAGTAAGCAAATCTTCAAACCTTCAAGAACACTAAATAGTAAATACTATGGAATGAGGGGGTGTTTTCTTGACCCATTGCAAAATCTGCTCTAGAACCCAACCTGCTTGCAGTGCAAGCAGCAAGAAACTGAGACCCACCTGGAACTGGGGAGGTACAGGGTGCTGGCACTGTGTCAGTAACGTGGCTGAGCATGTGGGATCACTGGCATTATGAGCCCTAGTGTGACCACAACCACTGTGCTTACTATAGCTAAATTGTGAAGGGTGGAAATAAATAAATAATTTATATGACAGAAAGCATTTATTTAACTTTTATTTAACAGTGCCAAACAGACAGCAAATAACTGTTGGTGCCTAAACTGTTCCTTTAAGCATTAAAGGTCCACACTAGCATCAGTGAATAATCATCCATGACAGAGAGATGCAGGAGCTGTGACAAAACTGAGACCTGAGCTGATATCACAAAAGAATTTACTTGTCAGTAACAGTAAACATGCAGAAGCCAAAACACAATCCCATTTACAGTATACTGGCTATATAATATGGGTATCAACTGGGAGTGTGATCAGATATACAGGTTAGACCCCCGCTGGCAGAGGAGCACCCATGACCCTCCTGCGTTTTTTCAGTAGCCTCCACTCACCCACATCATCCTGAACCCCAGCATTCTTGAACTCTGCTGCCCAGACTATTTAAAGATACAGCGTCAGTTACTGCTGCTTTCCCCCCATTACCAGCCCCTGGCAGCTTATCTTCTACCAGTATACTGATCTGTGTTACTCAGTGTTCCTAAACTTAACAACCATTTAGAATTTTTGGAAGTTTATATTGAATATATAATAATTATATATACATTTGAGCCATTTTCAATTTCTTTTGTATTACTGTCAATCTAAGAAGCACAATGCTCCTGCACTGTTATTAATGTATTATATATTATTAGGGTTTTAAGAGCTGGCCATTGTATAAATAACTTTCCCCTCACTTTGAACTCTGCAGTTCTGAATTACAAGTGTTACTTGGTGCCAGGACGTCTCCTCTGGCTATTTTGTGTTCTATTTGCCCTGCAAACTTGTGCCTTTTTGGGCAACTAAGGTTTGTTCTATAAAATCAGTCGTAGTATTTGTTTTTCTACTTTATTAAAGCATGATTGATATGCTCCCAAGTAAACTGCAGCTCCCAGAGGAATCTGAGGTCAATTCCCTTACTGCCATACAGATACAAATGAAGCACCAGTGACTGCTTTATCAGATAATATAAATGTTCTGTGTAATAACTATTGGCTATGAACAATTTTGTTAATAGGGTAATATTAGTCTTACCAAGGCTGTGTCTGTTTGGTTATACACACATTTAAATCTAGTTGCCTCATTGAATTGAGTTGAATTGGATGATTTGACTGTATACATCATTTTACAGTCAAAGATCCTTTGTGAAATGTCTTACTGGTTCCATATTCGGCATTGCTACCGTAGCATAAACAATGCCATTTTCATGCAGTCTCCCACTGAAATGAATTGACCGCAATCATCCAGATGTTTTTTATTGTTTTTTTTCTGTGTTTTATGGCAACTAATCTGCAATTGCTCTATTTTTGTTGAAAACAGCATTGTCTACTCTGTTTGGGAATGTATTCTGGAATAGTAAGGGTGACATTTTTTAAAAAGTCAGAACATATTTTTTTGACTTTTCACCCAAAAATTGTGTTTTTGACCTTTTCGCCCCTGTTTTTTTTGTCATAGAAAGTCTGAAAAATGGATGAAAAACGGATGAAAAGATCAAAAACATACTTTTTGACCTTTTTACCCATTTTTGGGAAAAAAAAACATCCGAAAAAATAATTTCCGACTTTAGTAAATTTTGTCATAAAGGAGAAACAGCAACACTTATCCAGCTCCATTTACCTTAAGCACCATGTGTATCATCATTTGCAGTCCACTCTTGCCTGGGTATTTGCCCGCAATGTTTGCAGGTGATAGGTTGAACAGGTTGGCTCCAGTCTCATTGCAGACAGCATTCACAAGCATCTTCTTTCCTACACCAGATGGTCCTGCCAGGAGTATGGTCTTCACTGATGGAGCCTTCTCATGCACTGACTCACAGCCTGGGCAAAAAGCAAGAGGTTATCAATTCCTAATATGTCCATGTCACTAAATATGGTCATGCACGTGCATCATTTTGTAACCAGTTTGGCTGGCAACAAAAAGATTAGCTGTGTGTCACATTGTGAGTGATGCTAAAATAATCAATCAGCAAGTTGACCACTCCCATATGAAAAATGATATTGTTCCCAGTCATAAAAATGGGCACAGTTTTTGTAACATTAAAGACTACATATTATATTGTTGTCTGTAGATAAATAACCCCTTATAGGGGTTATTTATCAAAGTCCGAATTATTTCTGGTATATTTTGGTATTCAGCAAACTCTGCGATGTGACAAATTCACCAGCTACCAACAGTCGTACACTACACAATAGACTGCTACTGACGTGGTTACAAATTAGCTAAGAGAATTCTGTGTTTAGTGAATAAGGAGTAGAGAATCAGAGCGAAGCAATCAGAAATGATGAGAATTCACTTAACATTTGAATTCTCACTTCCATAAATAACAATGTTCTCTAAGTCAAGGACTAAGGAGGTGAAAGGAGCAAAATGAATAGAGTTATAGAATCTCCTAGTTCAAAAGAAACCTTTAATCACAGTGATGCAGCGCAGTGTTTATTAAAATTCACATAACAAATTCTGCAAAAATAAAAGGCATGTTGTCCAGCATTCAGGACCTTATTAAGTAAAAATTCGCCTTGCTACAATTTGAGTTGCTTCACAAAAATAGTCAAAAATTTACTTCTCCCTAGTCATCAAGCACCGGATAGACTTGTCAAACAAGTGCATAGCGACAGATGCTGTCGGATGCACTGCATTGTAGTCAATTGGACAGTAGTGGAATGCAGAGTCATGCGAAGTGGGGCAAATTACCTCACAGGAAGGCAGTGATGTCATCCTCACTATGTCCCACTAACTGTATTCTGCAAATATTCTATCTATTTCTATGTCACCTTGTCCCTAGATCATGTTGCCATTTAGTCGCAGTTGCCATTGTCACTTTTAATGAATAGTTTCTTTGCGCCACACCAGAGCCTTGACATCCAATTCACAGCTCTGATGTGTCAAAGCCAGATTGGTGAATGCTGAATCAACTGTAAATTCAGAGCTACATTTAATTATCCAACCTATCATACATAAGGCCCAGATGGTGTTCCTTTAAATTACTGGGTAAGTGCAAGCTGTAAATGTAATATCCTGGCATAACCTGTGCAAATGATTTTTTATTTCTGGAATAATTTGTCTGTAACTCAGCACAAATAGTTGGCTCAGCTAATTTTAGTTATGGAGGCCAGTGCTCTTTCCCTAATGCAGACATGGGGTTTCAGGGGGATAAATTCTAACTAAAACATATTTTTTATATTACAACATTATTTTACCCCTGAGGAAACTGTGGCAACACAGAGAAACGCGTTGGGTGAAAGATATATGTTGTTACTTCATGCTGATATCGATTTGCATACAGACTGTTCATTTGATGCTTACTTTTATTCCTATGTTTGTGAGTACCTTTGTTTTTGAATGATATATTCCTTATTAAAAAGGTTTTACACTATATTACTCTATTTGTATTGAGTTCTGGATACTCTTGCACCGTTTTAGTGGAGTAATGATATCCATCTGTGATCTCCTATCAACTTGATCCTAATTTTGTTTATCCTGATAAGCTAATTTTAGCCTATACCACTGGTAAGCTTCCATTTTGTTGGTGGCTGGTGTTTTTTCACTTTTTTGGGGGCATTATCATTTTTTTACCACACATCACTTGGTGGTGGTTTATTTGTTGGTGGTTTACTCTTTTCTATTTACACTTTTTATCGTTTTGATAAGGCACTATCAGTGTCTTTTTTGTGCGCTTTTTTCCCTCAGTTTTTTCTGGAGTTCTGTTTGTGAAGTGACCTTGAGCCAATAGTGGAAAATGTAAACCTAGAGTCCAGCAGCAGATTGGACCACTAGATTGTTACTAGACAGTGTGACAGATGTCCCTCTTTGCATTTGGACTCTAAGGGAAATATTGCAAGAACCACATGGGGACATCTTTACTCTGAGGAAGTTTTTTTTCTCCCATCATGCGCTAAGCAAAGACAAGTTAATTGTGATTGGCTTATTACCAAATAACTAATCGTTTTACAGTATGGATTGAAAGGCAATAAGCTGCAATGGGTTAAATCTTTTCCTATGGTTAATGAGATTCACTAAATGTCTCCTGTTTTCACAAGCATCTTAGTGGGCACTCACTCAAGTGCTCTACTCCAACAGTATGTACCCGTGTCTCTATCTGATACATTTCCACAGCATTTAATTGTCCCTAAAAGTTGCACAATTTGATTTTACCATGTGCAAAGCCTGGAGACAAAATTCTGGAATTTCTGGAGTTGAAGCTGTTTTTCTCCTCGTTAGTAAGGGATCAAGTTGTGCAAACAAATGTTGGCTATTTATTCAATCACATCCCTGCAGTAGCTTCAGTAACAGGGATAATTAAGTTCAATGCATTTCTGAACTCAATTGCCTTTGCCTCGTTACCTTTAATAATCATTAGTGTGTCTCTCTCAATGCCAATGAACAAGAAGGCACCTCTGGTGTAGAATGTGATATGATAAAGCACTGACACACTTCACATCTCCTGTGTTTATTAGCTGTGTTGGCTGACACCAGAGTCACATCTGCCTTTCATTATCCTCTTCCCTTCTCTCCCAGCTGTCAAACACCAAGAGAAACAAGGCAAAACCTGCTCCCTGATAAAGGATAATATCCCACCCAGACCTGACCTGCCCTACACCATCCATCCTACATGTGTTACGCCAGGCCAGGAGAGCGTGCAGTGATTTAAAACCCACAGAAAGAGTAATATATGCTGACATTTTTTTGTGCAAGAACCTCAGGAATGAGATATGTATAAAACTGGCAAAACTAAAACTATTCCAATTCCCTGAATATTTGTTTAAGGAAGAACTGTGAGCCAGTAATAGCAATGATGCTACTTCCTAAAGCACAACACAGACAAGATCCTTTTCTTGGGGGTTTAACCAGCATTTGTGTAACTGCATAACTTTTGCATTACCCATTATCCTCCACTCCTGTTCACCTCCGTGTGGAATTTTCCTTTTCATAAAGTTTCCACAAATAAGCAAGCATCAGTTGGCACTGCCAATATTCTGAGCGTCAATAGCGGGGAACATAGAGTTCAAGGAGTAGTATGAGATGTGGAATTGAAACATTAGCAGACCCCTATGATTGAGTATAACAGTAAGAAATGCTAGGGCTTCACCCACATGGCTGGAAGCCCTGTACCCCAGAATGACTAGAGTAGAAAACAATGCAGAGGATCTGTGCTTTACCCCTGCAGAAATTATGGCATCGAGTACATGATCCCCTGTGTACCGGCACCATGCAACTTTGGGGGGTAATTCACGATAGTGCGAAGTGAGGTGCGGAGTCCTCGCCTCACTTCGCACTGACTGATATGTGCTCGCTGATTTCCTGGACGCGGACATCAGCGAGCACTTTAAAGGGATTCCAGACTCGGCGAGAGTAAAAGAGTTGCCTCGCCGAGACTTGAATCCCTTTAAAGCACTCTCTGATGTCCGCGTGCAGGACATCAGCGAGCGCATATCTGTCAGTGCGAAGTGAGGCGAGGACTCCGCACTTCACTTCGCACTATCCTGAATTACCCCCTAAGTGTGCGTTGGACTTTCATGAATAAGACCCAAAGGGGCTGATTGACTAAAGGGTGAATTCACCTGTTGAAATCCCTTTGCTGAATTCACCATCACTTGCATAGACCTGGAAGTGAGCAGAGTGGTGATGTATTCATCTGCTGTTAGATTGATCAGTTAAGTATAATTTGCTACTATAGTTCCCCTTTAACTCACAGAAGCCATTGGCAAAACCAATAAAAATGTGGCTTATAAATAACTTTCAAAGGCAACTCTTTTGCTCTCGCCGAGACTGGAATCCCTTTAAAGCGCTTGCTGATGTCCGCGTGCAGGACATATCAGTCAGTGTGAAGTGAGGTGGGGACTCTTTATTATTTTATTTATAATGTATTATGAGTGAAGGAATGAGATTAGTGTTGTTTTTCTTTGGCATCAGAGATGTAGATGTTTTTATTGCTTTGTAAGAAATCATCCGTTTTTTTTTATACCAACTAGGGAGAGTTGATGGAAAACATGTCACACAGTTTAACAAGGAAGAATCTCAGCTGACAGTTGCTTGTACGTATATCTAACTCATTAGGGCCAGTGACATAAGTACAGGATACGTGTCATTGCCTGTAGACAAATTTGCTGTAAGAAGTTATGTACATCTAAAACTCTGAATATCACTTTTATGGGTACTAAACATCCATGTTTGTATCTTCTAAATAAAAAAATGACTGACTATTTTTCACAGCATAAGGACTTGAGTTGTGTGAAGTTCACTCAACACAAAATAATAGTGCACTTCATGGAGGATATCACTAGCAACCAAATTAAACCATGGAGGGAAGGTCTGTGAAAGTAACATTTTTAAGTGCACCTGTTGCCTCAAAAGTAATATTAATTTAGATTCTACTAATGAAATAAACATTTTTGTAAATATACGTATATTAAAAAAATGTACCTTTAAATTGCATTTCTCTCTGTCATCATCACTGCTGGGGCAAACCAAATTATGTTCTTTTATTTGTATGCAAATACATACACAATGTTAAAGATATTGACTGTCCTGTATGCATATTCAGGGTACATTATATTGCATACCTCAAGCATACACCATAACTTTTTATCAAATTAAAATGTGTGTATAATATTACCCAGAATGTCTTCTTGTAGGATATGCCTAAAAGAACACAACATAAAACTATATTGTAAGCATGTTACAGTTCCCTGTTCATGGCCAAAAAAACCTTCAGTAATGAGCTCACCAAGTGGAAGAATTCCATACAAGACTAGCAACTGTTTCACATCATTGAGTGATGGCATGGGCTCAATATCTGCCTGGCGTAGGGTGGTACCAAGGTAGCTGTATTCACCTGTCAGTGATAGAATGTAAATCTTAAGGCTGCAGAAGATGAATATGGAGGCAGTATTTATATGTTAGAGTTGCACCTTCATAGCTTACCAATAAAATCTGACAACTGCACGGGTTTTGGCTTGATAAGAAGACCTTCTGTAACAAGCTCTTCATAGAGGGAATCAATTGTCCTGCAAATAAAACAGTTTGTCTCCAGTGATAGCAAAAGTCATATTTAACACTACCATATTGTACACAGTGACTGTGGAGGTTATTCACTAAGGTGCAAATTCGAAAGTCGAATTCGCAACAGCGGATTTCCATAGCAAGTCCGTTACAATTTCCCCATTGTAAAGTCGCGGCAATTTTATAATGTTAAGATTGTGACAATTTTCCCATAATAAAGTCGCGACTGTGACAATATTCTCATTATAAAGACGCAACTGCGACAGTAGCAGCTTATTGCAACTGTCTTTATCTGGTGAATTTGCATCTATACGCAACAATTCAGACTTTAGTGAATAACCCCATGTGCATTTTGACTACTCCTCACAGTGTGCAAATACACTCTCACTACTCCACAACTGAGCTGCGATTCTATGGAAGGAATGCATTCTCACAATCTTAAAAGAAGTAGCTTTTAACCTGTCTCAGGTCAGATCTATTTAGAATGTATGAAATGCTTTTCTTACAGTACTGGGGAGTATTATGGTCTGAATAAATATAAAAATGTGCCCTAGTATTCCCCTGTTGATATCTGCCCTTCATTTCTTACTTTTATTGTTATATATCTGATATATTGTACAAAATAACTTTACCATCTGTTTCCTTTAGGAAGCCAACAATCTTAGATAAGTGTACACTCACCTGTCAGGAGTAAGATCTTTTTCCTTTTTCTTCCTTTTTCCACTTTTTTTCCCTTTCTTTTTTTTCTAAAAGGAAAACGATAACCTTTCAGTACATAACCTCTATTCTACCTCGCTCTTGCTATGTACTATTTGCCTGGCCATTTATGTTCTGAGCTGTTCATATGTGCAATCACACCTATATATTTGATACTGCCTCATAATATAAATATATATTGTAAACAGGTCTGCGTGAAGTTTAGGGATGGAATGTATGTGCCGTGTAGACTCCTGTCAACTCTGGCATAAAAACCCTGGGAATACTAGAGACTGACAGGGTTAAACTGTCATTAGTTTTCTTAAACTGGATTTGGGCCCAGAGTTTAGGAGTGGCTGAGGAGTATTGGGTGGGAAGGCCACTCATACACTACATCTCAGGTTTTACCTAATTTAGAGCACCTGTGCAAGCTTTAAAAGAAGCACAAGTTAGCTAGGAAAAGGGCCCCTGAGTCTCTCAGAGTGAGTGAGTGAGAGAGAGAGAGAGAGAGACTCTCTCTCAGTGTGTGTTGAGCTGTGCTGAGCTGTGGTTAGTGGAAAAGCCTACTTGGACTCAGTGGAGTGAGACTTATGGACTAAGAGGTTCATGTTTGTGGGAGAAAGTTACTTTTGAAAGAAAACTCTGTACATCCTTGCTATTTTGTTTGATGTTATTATTTCGCCAAGCCAGGCTGAATTTCTGTTTCATTTTTGGACTTTCTGTAAATAAAGACGCTTTCTTAAGAAAGAAACCGGTTGGGAATTTGTTTATTGGAAAAGACTACCGCAGCAAGTGAGTGAAATCCCTACAATATACTGTGTATATATATATATATATATATATATATATATATATATATATATATATATACATGTGGCAGAGCAGAAAGAAGCCTGAGTATTTAAGTATTTATGAGCAGAGCTTGCCAGACTGCCCAGAAAAACAGTATGCACTTCACTACAAGTCTGAATGTTGAAATATATGTAAGGTTGGAACAATGAGCATCTGGAGAGGGGCAAGTGCTCATCCCAGAGAACCACAATGGTTCATGGCCTTCTCACCCCAGAGGGGCAAATTGGAAGTAGTCATAGCCTCCTGTTGCACATCTATGTCCTGCCCTGCCTATTGAATGGATGGTTGTTGCTACATTATCACATGGTGTGGAGATGACATAATGATGTCATGACACTGCCCCCTAAAACGTTTTCTGCAGACGACCGTGGTTTATTGGTTCCTGATCCTGCTCTGAAAGTAATCATATGCCATCACTGTTTAACTTGTATGGAGGGGAAACCATCTACATTCTTTCATACTGGAACAACATGTGTGTTCATGAGTTCATCAGTTCAGAGGGAAATTAGATTTTTGACAGTTTCTGTTAAAAGCAGTTGTAAAACACATGCATGGAATATGGAAAACAGGTTTTCATAAAAAAGTCAAGGTGGGCACCTTTTAATTCTAGATTATGAGTATTGTGAAGGAATGGTAAGTAGGCTGAAGTTAATGGGACAAAATTACTTATAATAATTTAATCTATACTTTTAATTAAAATACAAGAGTTCTGTGCCAAAGGTCACAGGTCTCTGCTGCCAACTGACCTGCAGCTGGTCTAACACACACACAACAAAAATGTTGTGTGTATGGGATCGGTCACAGCTTTGTTTGATGAGCCACTGCTTTTCTGATAAGAAGGTGTAATTTGTAACAGTAAACCAATATACAAATATGTTAGAAATTCTCTTTTGCACTGAGAGATAGTGAGTGTCAGTAACTCTGAAGACAGATGTTGGCAGTTGACTAAACCTAGTGTTGGTAATATTAAGAATTAGGGTGGGTGGAAAATGCATTCAGCTATAATAAAATAGAGGTTTTCACTGTTCCTCTGAAAGGTCAGAAAAACATATAGGGGGGAATTCACTATCCTCCGAAGTGAGGAGCGTAGTCTTCACCTCACTTCGGAATGACTGAGAAGCGCTCGCTGATGTCCTGCGCGCGGACATCAGCATGCGCATTAAAGGGATTCCCATCTCGGCGAGAGCATAAGAGTTGCCTCGCCGAGATGGGAATCCCTTTAATGCGCTCGCTGATGCCTGCGTGCAGGACATCAGCATGCGCATCTCAGTCATTCCGAAGTGAGGCGAAGACTACGCACCTCACTTCGGAGGATAGTGAATTCCCCCCATAGACTTAGTTAATTATGAAAAATACATACTTACCTTACTGTTTATATTATATTTATGTATGCAAGAAGGACCTCTCAAAATGTTCCTCTTTAAGATTTAATGAAAAACTAAATGGCAAATAGCTTTCAACAAAAAGCGTCTGCCAGTGGCAAAATTATTAGGAAAATATGGTAGCAAGATTGCCTGGATTTAATTTCATCCAAAGCCTCTCACGGATTTGTAATTGACCATACTTCAATCAGTAAGAAATGTCAATAGTCAACAGCTGCTCCTGTAATCTTTTTAGCTTTATTTTCACAGTTATGACATTTTGTACTAACATTTTACATTTATTCTAGCCATTGTAGGTATTTCCTGTAAGAAAACTAGTAGGAATTTACTGCTAGTTGATGGAGGAGAGTTTAAACCAAATAAAAGTGAAGAGAGACATATTCACCTGTTTAGGGCCAGTTCAGATTACTTTGCGGACAGTATTCATGTACAGTAGTTTTTCCTAAAAGGTACATGAAAGGCATACACATTTCGCTTTCATAAAGGATACAACTATTTCTCTACTAATGAATGAATGAATATGAATTTTTGCAGTTTCTTTACATGATGAAAGGGAAATTAGTTTAAATTAGAAATCCAGATCAGTATTAATTTAGGATTTGTGTATTCTATAAATGATTGACTCTTCTCGTCCCTGACAACTGTAACCTGCTCACCCTGGATGATAACAGCTTGGTGCCACCCAGTTTTGTTGGTTGGGTGTGAAACTTGCAGATCTTGCATTAGAACCTCTTGTGTGGTAGTTAAACCACCATTCACAGAGAAGTTCCACAAAGCTACTGGCACAAACATTCCATGGCCCCTGATAATGGCAGTGTTTAGGGAAAGCATGTTATAAGATGACCAAAGATTCTTTCATGCCTTCTTTCTGCTCTGAAAATCTAAAGCCCAAAAATTTACAATTGAACATGGCCACTAAACTTTACCCCACGTAAAACTAATATTTCTGAGGTCCTTAGAAGTTTTAGTTTGATGTTAATCTACATGTCCATATAATAAATTTGAAGGACTTTCAACCCAATAAATAATAGTGAACAGCTCTTCTTTAACCAGTGGTTGTTGGGTACACAGCTCTCTGCTCATCTGCTTAGACAGGAAATCCAATGAAATACTTTGTATCCAGCACTTCACGACTTCATTTTTAAAAAGCCTTAATTTTTCCAAATGGCTCAGAGCTTAACTGCAATGCTTTGTAAGACCTCTATCAGGAGTGACCATGGAGGAATGTAATGAGCCCAGATGTTTATAAAATCTATAGTCTATTTGGTAGTTATTATCTTTTAATTGCAAAGTGCAGTATTGCACAGTAGTGATAATACAGACACTGAAAATGAAAAACGAAGGAAAAAAATACAGTTATTTAAAAGGTACAAAACATAAAGGATAGAGGACCTTGCTCATAAGAACTAGGATACAGTGCTTGAAAACTAGAGGTGAAGGTGTTTCCGTCAATCCCTTAAGTCACATTAGTAATAGATAGTGTATACTTTTAGAATGATGTGTCTAGTCCAATATAAACAGGTATACTAAAGGAACAACCAACAGCAGAGATGTTTGTAGGGAGAGAATGTAAGGGATAAAGTGGTGAAAGATAGAGAGGAAACAAGTTTGAGATAAAGGAAGTTATTAACAGTGAGAAATCGACTGTCGAGTTTTCAAACAGCAGATTCCCATAGCAAATTAGTGACCGCAACAATTTTAAAGTTGTGACCATGACAATATTCCTATAATGAAGTGGCGACTGTGACAGTAGCAGTATATTGCAACTTTCTTTAACTGACGAATTCACACCTTACGCAACAATTTGGGCTTTAGTCAATAACCCCCAAAGAGAGAGGTAGATTTTCAAGGATTAAAGCTATGGAGGGTGGTTGACAGTCTTATAGGCCTAGGGAGAACATTCCAGAGAAAGGGTATAGCACGGGAGCAATCTTGTAGTTACAAATGAGCTGATGCGCGAAGCGAAGAGTAGAATGTTAGGAGCAGAGCATATAAAGTGATTGACAGAGGTGGGTAGAGTATTCAAAAATTTTACTCAAGTAAAAGTATTGTTACTTGAAATAAATATTAATTAAGTAAAAGTAGAGAGTATGCATCCAACAATGTACTTGAGTAAAAGTAAAAAAGTACTTTGATTATAGCCTACTCAAGTAGTGAGTAAATGCAGAGTACCATCTCCTGTCAAATTACACCATGAAAAATGTAATTACTGGAAACATTATCCTTGTAAAATCGAATAGCTTTTTGCCTATTATTGACCTCTTCTCCTATTTACTAAACTCCTTTCTAGGTTCCCTGTACTGGTTATAGCTGTACACTGCTAACGCCTGTTTTCAGCAATATCAATCATACATTCAATAAGCATTATCGCTCATGGGGCTATTTAGTAAAATTGATTTGCTTACTAAGCTCAAACTTATCATTCAGAATGTTTCGCTACCCTAGACCTGGCGAAAGCCATTCTGATCTATACTAAACTGCAGCGCTAACATTAAAACACACTCTCTAACTCATCAAGAGTTGTAAACTGTTACTAAACTAACACAGTTACTGTACATAAAAAAACAAAGTATCCAAAAAACAGATACTACGTGCAACAATGTATACACAATCACTACTAACTACATAAATCCCTATACTGCCTTTAAATACATTAGAAATCATAAGTCGGCAAGTGGTTAATGATTTAAAACACAATTATTTCCATAGTGCAACTGTAATACTAGAGCTATGGAAATAATTAGTCTAAACTACATAAACCCCAGCTAGAAGGGGTCCCTGGGACCCCCACACCTCCCCCCCAGTATCACCCCTCACTTAGCGCTAAGCTGAGTGAGGGGATCGCTAAGTGCAGGAAGTGGCTCCTATGAAGCCGCTTCCCTGCACCTTCCCCCCTGTCCCTCTGCATCCCTGTGGGGAAGGGGGGCTTATAAAAACAAAAAGAACCTCTTCACCCTCTCCTCTGCTATTTATAGGGCTCCCGGGACCCTATTTATAGATGAGAACCGGACCTGTGAGGGAACTGCAGGAATTTTGCTTCTTTATATACCCTATGCCTTTTGCTGATTGGATAATTGCATCTCAGTCATTACCAATCAGAAGGAGGCTTGGGGTATAAAAGTTCTGCCTCAGGGGAACCTATGTAGTTAGTAGTGATTGTTTATACATTGTTGCAGTTAGTGTCTGTTCTTGGATTTCTTGGATACTTTGTTTTTTTTTATGCAGCTGTGTTAGTTTAAAGTTGCAACTGCGACAATACTCTCATTATAAAGAGTAGCATGCGATGTAACGGAGCAAAAGTAGCATTTTTCTCACCACAGATTTATTCAAATAAAAGTCTTTCACATTTAAACTACTCTCAGGAGTACAATTTTTCCAAAAAAATCTACTTGGATAGATGTAACAGAGTAAAAGTAACGCATTACCTACCCACCTCTGGTGACTGAGTTGGTATCTGCTAACTAGGAGAGAAATGTAGAAGGGGTCAGTGTTAAGCAATGGCTGAGGGAGTGAGGTAAAAGTCTTGAGAATTTATTTCACTATATAAATTATTTTTATAGAAGTAGTGAAAAAGTATTTCCATTGAAGATTTATGTGACTCACCTTTCCCCCTTTCTTTCCTTTCTTTTTTTTGCTTTTCTCTCTGTCCACTGCCAACTTTAGATTAAGCAACTCCTGTCTCATCAGTTCATCTACCTGTAGGAGAAAAAATCTTTTAGGGAAACAAAGAAAATTCTTGTAAAATATACATCTATATTAGGGGGAGACAAAATCAGGAATGTTTCTATGGATGGAACTAAATCCACTATCCAAGGGAATGGCAGAAATGATCCACCATGACTACAACATACACTGTACTCCCCATCCCATGCAAACCATCTTATAGCAAATAGCATTGAAGGCCTTATTAAAAGTATAAAAATGTCCAAAACATAAATCCGGATAATATGTGGACGAAGACCATTTAATTTTCAGGATCCATCTGCAAACACTTGTAAAATAACACACCTGAATTCTGACTTCTTGTTCTACTTCCTTCCTCTTCTCATCTTTGACAAGCTCAGGATCATGTGTTTGATGAAGGTTCCATGTTTCATCTCGATTGTGCCACATATCTGAAATGAGTAGCAGCCACAGTAAGTGTATGTGGGAAACAGAGAATTCCAAGAGATCTACGGTGGGTGGGAAGATATGTGAGACACCAAGAAAGAAATGAGGGGGAATACCAATGATAATACAAAGAGCAAAAGAGAATCCTGAGGTATCATCAAAATAACAAGATGAAATTCAATAAGGGAAGGTATAAAACCACAAAATACTATTTCATTTGTGTTTCTTTGCACTTTCATGAAAATTTGATTGGAAAACTGTACTTTTGACCCATCAGTAAAATCAAGAGTTTAATGTTTTATTCCACAAGGACTTCTCTTGCAGCTTATATGCTATTATTAAAGGAAGAAAGTAATGTTTTTCGTGTAATTCTCATAAAATTAGTTAAATGATGTGAATCAATTCATTTGTTCAGTGATTCTGTGTCAAAGTAAGTAATTCAGTGGTGGAAGGCATTAAGTGTTGGACTCTCATTAAGAGACTGAGGAGACTTAGCATTGGAGACCCCTTTAGAAGTGCAAAATGCCTAATGTTAAAGGATCTCATTAGACGATTATCTCTACACCAGCAGAATCACCAAAATCAAGTGTTTCCCATAACACCCAGTGCATCAGTTTTCAGTAGGTCATTTGTCTTTTTATTCAATTCTCACACCAACAAACTCCATCTTGTTTCTTCTGAATTAACTGTGACTGACAACTGTGAGCATTTTTTTTCCAACCAATTACCTTGATAGGTCTGGTTTCCTGAAGAAATGTCAGGCAAAAAAGCACTAGGGCTCATTTTCCATCCCTCTTCTTCCTCCTGAAGGATTATATAAATATAAATTGTGTGCACAATAATCAGAAATAACAGGTTCTGTTCGGTTTTGCAGTGGAGAACTTTCAAGTACAGAAATTATAAATGTGTTTTAAAAGTCATAAAGAAACATCAGGTTTCACTATATTTAAAGGAACAGTCCAGCCTGTTTTTGAAGCTCTTTTGTTGTTTATAAAATGACCAATAGGATGTGAAACTAATGTACTTCTTATAACAATTTTTGAATGGAAGCTCTGTACTTAGTTCAAATATTCTGCTTTTCCTCTGTTTCCTTTCTGACCAGCACCCATCTCCCTGCTATCTACCACTGCATTGATACAATACGGCAGGAGAGCTATTGCCTTGCAGTGTTACCATTACTATGCAGTATTAAAATTATCATCTAGTGTTGACGTTACAATATAGTGTTATTATCATGCAGCGTTACCATAACTATGTAATGTTATAATTACCACACAGTAAAGTACATGCATTCCTCGTCTTACTTTGGCCTATTTTCTCTCATTTCCCATAAGTCAGTATTCCTTTTCAAGCTAGTTGATGTCAGTTGGGAGGAGAGAAAAAAAAACACATTCTCTGCTCTCTACCTGGCTTTGTGCTGCATCTCACTACTAAGAATACCTTAGCCCTAGAAGGAATTAGCTCTTGCCTTGCTACAATTTCTAAAGGGTAAGCTAGCATCTATAAATGCTGTATCTAGGGCACGGATATGTGATGTTTTAATTAGGTGAATAATCTTTAGTGTTTAGCTTCCAAAACACCACCAAGGTGTCACGAAGAGCTGTCACCCTGCTCACAGCTATCTTGTTAAATCCTCTCCCCCTTTCCTCTTGAAAATTACAAGCTCAACACTATTTTCATGCCTAAGGCTTCTTTGCAGAGCCTTTATGATCTGCCTGGGGATTACAGCAAATACACAAGGCCAATTATCTGGAAAATTTAATGCACAACATTCCTATTCTATATCTTAAATCTTTGAGCTGCCAAAGATGAGAAATGACCTAAGGCATGTGCCAACAGAGCCACTGTACTAATAGTATGATGTAACTTTAAAGAGGCATAGGTTTCATTACAACAGAAATATTATGAATTCTTAATAAATATAATGACCTCTTTAAAGGAACTATATAATCTCACCAGGAATGAATTATCAACATAATGTCACCAGTATAAAGTAGTTCTATGTAGTGTTGAGTTGATATTAGACTTACAATGGCACTGTACAATAATATATGATCATCTGATTGATCCATCTTTACATTAACATGAAAAAAGGATAACTGCTATTGCATTGTATTTCTAAAGTGCCAAGTTCCTCAACACTGAACAATATGTTGGCCTATAAAAACAATTTAATACAAACAAACTAGAAGAAAAAGTAAGAGAGCTCTGCTTTTACAATTTTACAATCTAGAGGCTTAGCAAGAAAAGTGGCTCATGAAGGAGTAGGGCAGTTAGATGTGATTCCCTTAAGTCTGCAGGATGGAGTTGGGATCAATAGCAGTGTCTGCAAATGAAAACAAGATCCTTGATAGGAATGATGATTAAAGGTAAAATGATTAATGATGAATTGAGTTAGGGTAGACTTCAAAAGCACTGCTTGAAGAGTATAGTATAGTAATGGAGAGAGTTTCAGAGACAAGGGGCTGCCCAGGAGAAATATTGCAGTTACAATGAAGGAGGAACATAGCAGGACTCTGTTTGTTTAAAATGCTCAAGGGGTGTCATACTGGTACTGGGAGTCAGGTTAAACTGAGATCTTTTGCATGAATTTTGTCTTTCCAATAGTTAACTTCCCACCCTGAGTCCTCCTCTTTCCTATAGTCTATGTTGGGTTAATACTTTATATACCTAGGCATTCACATGCACAAAGACCTTTATATATTTTTAGACTTCAACCTCATAAATCACTTCTCACCCACATCAAAATTAAGATATAAGGTTAGTTGACTCTCCCATTTTTCCATACGTGGCAAGATCAGTCTGTTTAGGATGATGTTGTTACATAAATTAACCTACCTTTTTTGTGAAATGTCTGTAAACTTCCTCAAAAAATCTCTCTGCAAATACATAAACTCCTAAAAATCATATATTGGTCTCTCAACATCCTAGGTTTTGGCTTTCCCTACCATCCAACTACTCTCAGACAAAGGAGGCTTGTTAGCTTCAAACTACAATACATTGCATTAATGGAACTAAACCCTTAGGAAAAACAAGAGCTTGTCAACTGACAGCTCAATCGCTGTGCTAAGGCAGTATTCTCACCCACCACATCATGCAATCGAGTATTGCAGCAACCTGTATGAGCCTCAGAAGCAAGTATTGTCACAGACCAAATGACGGCACTGCCTTCTTCCTGGTACTTTTTACTCCTCAGGGATATGTGAACCCTCTATCATTCAGATGTAGGCAATGTCACTTTTGGGAATTTGGAGTAGGGCTTCATTCATAAATCTTTATCCCCTGTGACAGCCAAGTCCTTTTTTGTAATGGTATGAACATTTTCTCTTAGTTAGACCTCCTTAGGGAGTATAATCTAATAAGAATCAAGGGAAGAGATAAGTGGAAGTTTGCTTTTGACACTCAGGGTGGGCATTATGAATATCTTATAATTCCATATGGCTTTGTTGTGTAGGAAATTTGTGCTAAAGGCAGTTAGAAGGAAGGTCGCACAATGGGCTACTCCCTATTGTCAGGGCTTCCACATGCAAAATGTCATGTTTGTGAATGATTTAAGGTGCCTTGGCTATTTCCTGCTGGAATCCTTCAGCCACTCCTACTTCCTGACATACCCAGAAGAAACATCCATTTTTTGCTGCAGTAGCAGAACTGGATTAATGCGTTATTGGAACTGTAATTCCTTCATGGTGCATTGATTTACTGTGTTATTGGAACTGCAACTCATACATGTCATGGGTAATGTGGAACTTTATACATACCCAGTATAATAAATGTATTAGAAGATTTATATCATACAGTGCATTATTGTGCTATCTGTACTTCATACATCCCAAGCCTTATTCTCACCTCTTCCTTTACTTTTCCCTTTTTCCCTTTAGATGTAGCCTTTTTGTTCTTTTCCTTCTTCTTTTCCTTCTCTTTCTTTCCCTTTTCCTTTTTTTTCTTTTCCTTGGCTTCTTCTTTGGCAGCAAGTTCAGCGGCAACCTGAAAGGAGAGAGAAAGGAAAGCTGACACAGTCAGGAATTACCTGGTTCTGATTCTATGGTTATTAGAAAAACCAGCTAAGTTTTATGTACATGTTAATGGGCAGTGTGGTTGCTCGGTGGTTAGCACTGCTGCCTTGCAGCACTGGGTTCTGGGTTCAGTTCCACCATGGACTTCATCTGCATGGAGTTTGTATGTTCTCCCTGAGTGGGTTTCCTCCGGGGACTCTGGTTTCCTCCCACAATCTAAAATCATACATCTTCTGTGTGTGTGACTGAATAGGGAAACTAGATTGTAAGCTCCAAGGGGCCGGGACTGAAGTGAATGATGAATCTCTGTGCTGCGTAATATAATAGCGCTATATAAATATACAAATACATGTGAATTCATAAGGGATGCTGCTAGGCCTAAAACCTGACAAACTTGCTTCAGTAACTATTGAAATATTCCTACATAATAATCTTTAAACAGACTACAGATTTCCCTGTCAGTTTTAAAAATGCAGAGGTAATAACAAATTTAAAATCGCGATGGTAATAAACGTAGGAAAAGTATATTTGGCTTGGTCTCAATTTAATGAAAGGCTCTTGATAACTTAGCGAGGTGACTGTTTTGTGACATTTTAGCAAATGAAAATCATTTTATTGTCATCTTAAAGAAAAAAAATAACATTGCACTGTTCTGATATTTCCTTAAACCTGTTTATATGTATTTCTCTGTCTGTGTCTAGTCACATTCTTTATCGTAAGGTCAGTTTAAGCGGAACTGACCACCAGTCTCTGTATGTATGGTTAGTCTTGATATTTGTTCAGACTGAATCATAATTGAAGGTTCTGCCATAAAGATTTGGCTGATCAACAAGGACCCTTGTCACTGCATCAGTGGTGCCTTCACAGTCAGACTCCATGCATACTGATCACTACATGCTACAGTAAGTGAAAATGTACACACTAATGATTGTTTAACAGAAGTTTAAATGATATCAAGCTTAAGTCTAGTCTTTAGCAGCACATTTAATGGCTTGAACTTATGATAGGTATAGAGGGCCATGGAATGGATCATAATATATCAGGGAATATGAGATTTTTTCCTCAATAAGTCAAGTGAATACTGTAGCATGAACACTTTTTTAACGGTTTGGTGGATTTTACTGGTAACACTTGTTAGTAAAAATATAGTTATTTTTCAAATGGTCATGTGCAGCGGGGTGGGTGTAGTGATATGGTATTAATTTCTCAGTTCTGAATGTCATCAATATTATAGGAGAAGGGTTGCTTGGTAAGGGAAAACCACTCATTACAACTGGGTCTTTCCTTTACTCTGATCTACTATATTCTAAGGGTTAAAGGACCAGCAATATTAGAAAGTAAATATTTGTATAAACTAGCATGTTCATTTTTTCTACCAGTGTTACCAGACTTGTTTTCTTTGAAATCCATAAGGATCATTTTTATTTTTTGAAGTTACTTTCCCTTTAACATGTTTAAAGAGAGATTGAAGTCTGGAGCCAAAAACTTTATTCAACCAAAAAAGGTAATGTTTATAACAGTAATAAACAAAATCTAAACTAGGCTTATTTATCCTAAGCA
Organism: Pipa parva; assembly: GCA_019650415.1. NCBI lineage: Eukaryota > Metazoa > Chordata > Amphibia > Anura > Pipidae > Pipa > Pipa parva. The sequence goes on from WMED01000113.1 coordinate 27,473, forward strand.
TACTTGCGTTTCAACTTCTTAGTGCACAGGTTGTTTGGACAAACAGAGCTGTGTGATATTTGTCATTTTTCATGGACCTAAATATTTTGGTAAGGGATAGTCTTTTTTTATAGGGCTGGTGTGTGAAAATCTAACATCTGTAAACTTTTACAATGATGTAATAATGATATCAAAACTTGCAAATAATCTGCCTTCTAAACAAAATCGCATGGTAATAAATGTACTGACATTTCAGGGCAGACCCCTCGCTAAGCAACCAATTCTCAAGGAAGCTTTAATAATAGTGCACAAGGTAATTCTTTCTCTTGTGGACAGAGGTATTAAATGTCATATGCTACTATCTGATACTTATTATTGCTCTGGGGATCAAAGACAGGAGCCAGAGTACAAAGTGAAGGCAGAAGTAGGTCAGTAAAATGCGCAGGGGGATTAGAATCAGTTACTATACTGAAAGAGATCTAGTGACACAAATAAATCCACAAAGAAAGAGCAATGTCTACAGTAGTCAAAGCTGGAAATGCACCACTGTGTTTGATTTCACGTTTAATGTTTTATAATGTGGGCATATCAAGTGACAACTGACAGCTGGTATTTGGGAGAAAGTCATTATTTCTCAGGGAAAGGTTCTTAGCTTGCACCTCTATATGGACTGGGTTTAAAAATTACCTGGTGTAATTTGTTAAACATGGAACCTTTCCTGATTTACAGTTTCTGTAAAGAGTAAGGGGGTTATTGACTAAGGTCCGAATTGTCACGTAAAGGTGTGAATTCACCACTTCCACACATTCAGGCAAATGCACTAGCTAACAACGGTCACACACTACATAATAGACTGCTACTGATGCGGTCCCCACTTTACTATGGAAATATTGTTATGGTCGTGGATTTGCTAAGGGAATCCGCAGTTTAGTGAAGAAGAAGTAGAGAATCATCAGGGCGTAACCACCTGAAGTGAAGCAAATTCACTTTGACAGTCAAATTCTCACTTTAGTCAATAACCCGCTATGAGTTTTTGTCTGACATATTAAATGGTTCCTAGTATATACTGTCACAGTTCTCAAATCAACGCCTTCAATATAGATTGCATGGAGGGTTCTCTATTATCATAAAGGGGCCACATGATATTTCTATGCAAGTTGTCTAGCAAGACTAATATTAAACTGTATGACACATCCAACTCCAATGACGGAAAGCTGACTTCTTTCTGCCCCAGTATTTCTGTGGTCATATTTCTAATGCCAGCTATACACTAAATGATTTGTCTGGCAACATCGAGTTGTAAGCAAGCGATTGTACTGTATGTTGCATTCCATCCTGGACAATAAAGATTTGTTTGTGTTGAATGAACCTTGTATCTTGCCTGAGGATGGTATGTCCCACCTGGCTATGACTTGTATTGGTGAGGTCACTGGCGCACTGCATATTCCTTTACCAGTAAGTGAAGATAGTTTCAATGACTGCAAAGACTGGTCAAAATTTGGCTTCTATGTGCCATCCCAGGGTGTGCCGCTAAAAATGTAAACAGTTTATATTTTACCCCAATTTCTATTCTTTAAATTTGCTGTTTTACCACCAAATTTGTTTATATGACATTTTTTTTAATAAAAATTAAATACAATATAATAATTTTGCAACAAAACTGCCCAGCTTAGCATTTTCATTTCACTTGCAAATTACGTTTTTACCTATTTCTCATCTTGTTCAATATGCCCCAAAATTTGCCAATAATGATGGTTCATCTCTTCCCAAAAGCACCTTAATACTGTTGTTATACTGCTGGTACCTGCTCTGTAGTTTTCTGAGCAAAGATAGCATAGGATCCACCATCTTCTTCATCAGGGAAATCTGGAAATTTTCCTGTTGAATTTCTGTTGAAAAAAGATATGTAAATACGTTGACGCAAGATTTTCCAGAGACTATCATATATGCAAATGCATAAACATAAAGGATAGGAGTTAATTTATTGTTACTATATATTCAATCTTAGCTTTCAGAAATTCTAAATTGTGTCTTTAAAGTATGATGGAAAGTATGTAAGTATAAAGTAAGAAAGGAGGGAGGGCAGGATTGGGGTGGTAGATTTTATTACATATTTTAGCACACCATTTGGTTCAGAATATTTTTTTTCTTATTTCCCTCCTTAAAATCCTAAGTGTGCCTTATGGTCAGGTGCTTCTTATGGAGCGAAAAATATGGAATACTATACTATCTATAGGTATGATTGATCATTAGAATGTCACTAGTTGGTCACATTTCAATCACCACTATTATTGCCATGTTATAATTTCCTACGTTATAACAAGTGATTTATACAACCTTTTCTATATCACATTTTCCTAGTTCATGTTGCTACTTGTTTGCAATTTTTTTTGTATTTTGAGCGTTATCGCCTTAAAGGAAAACTATAGTCAAAAATTAAAAAAAAAACTGTTAAAATACTTAGCTTATACAGAGCTGATTGATTACAGTCACAGCATGAGCTGTGCTGTAATTCGCAGGCTTCCGTTGCTTCTTCACAGCGCTGGCTGACTGCCAGTCAGTGCAAAACTCCTCCCACCCTGTTACACCTTAGGTGTTTTAGGGCTTATACATCATCACGTTCATTGCAGGGGCAAATTAGAATGCTTCCCGCAATGAGTGTGATGATGTAGAAGCCGGGAAAGGAAGAAGAAGGAGCTGCGCACTGGCTTCTGTGTCAGCCAGCTGCTGTGCAGGAAGCATTGGGGGAAGCATCGGGAGCCGGCTAATTACAGCACAGATCATGCTGTGACTGTAATCAATCGGCTCTGTATAAAGTAAGTATTTTAACAGTTTTTTATTTTTTGACTTTAGGTCTCCTTTAATCAAAAAAGGCACCCTGCCATCAACATCTTATTTTGCTACTTTGATCTGGCAAAGTAATGTCACCAAATTTAATGCAATATAGGACTTGGAGGATTCCCAATTTGACACATGACTAATACCCAAATTGCCTTTGCAATTGATGCAAAGTGATACAAAGGTCTGTAACCTTTGCATTCATGGTAAGATGTCGAGTTGGTTGGGAATTCTCCACATCGCAGAAAATAACGATCTTTGATGAATAAGAAAAGTTGGGGAAGTCAGAAATAAATGCGAATTCTGACCTTTACTCAACTGTTCAAACTTGATGAATTTACTCCCTCAGACTCTTACTGAAAAGTTGCCAGTTGAAAATAGTAGTGTGGTCCCAGTCTTAAGAAACTACAAAGAGAAAGCTTGAAGTTTCTCATGATAATTTGCAATTGTGTAAATCCACTATTTTCCTACTTACTGCAAATTCTGTTTGAGGAAATGTTATGAAAGAGAACGTTAAATACTAGCTAACGCATGTATGTAATTATGGAAGGGACCAAACTGCCCTTTAAGAAAACCATTTTATTATAATACAATTTATGTAAAACTGTGTGGAAAATATAAGCACCAAATCCCTTTGAAGCAATGGCCCATATATTAATATTTTAATCGTATTATACTTGGCAGAGATCTCTGGCCGGTGCAGAGATGAATGTAACCTAATCCTCTTGGATTTGATTAAAATATAGACCTACATCAGTACTGTATAACATTTTGATCCATTTCAATAAAAAAAGACTTTTCTCTTCTCTAATTGCTACAAATGCTTTCCAAGATCTGGCTAAAACAGTAAAAGTATGCCATCCATACAATTAGGCTGCTGCAACTTATATTTTAGAAGAAAAGTCTTTGGAATATAATGACCAGAATGGAAAATGTGTGACGATTCTTAGCATTTATCTATCACAACCTCTCTCATTTAACCTTAACAGTAAGAAAATACTTTGGATACAATAAAAGAGATGAATTTATGGTAAGATTTATGGCACAACTGGTTTACTGTCCCAAGACATGACCTAGCAGCAGGTTTTTAGTCTTCTAATACAGCCTGGGGGAAAACCAATATTTAAGGCAAAGGAACATACTCTAATACAGTCTAATACAGTGATGGCTAACCTATGACGCGTGTCAGAGGTGACACGACGAGATGTTTTTGGTGATGTGACCTGGCGCTGTTTGTGTGGCGTTCTCATGTGGTCCCATAGCAAATCCACAACAATTTCCCATAACATAACTGCGACAATTTCCTATAGCATTACTGCAACAGTTTTTTCCATGTTAAAACTACTGCAATTTACCATTGTAATTCTGTGACAATTTTCCATTGTAAATCCGCAACAATTTTCCTGTAATAAAGTCACGACTTCAAGAGAATTTTGTCACGTGGAGCTCAAAAAGTTAGCCCAACACAAGAGGACATGATTTTGATTAGTAGATGCAGAGGACCCAAAAATATTCTAATTAAGAAGCATATATGTGGATAACAACCTATACAGGAATTAAATAATCTATCATATGAAATATATGAAATATGGAAAAGATTATGTTACAAAGTAATTTGGAAGGCAGTTTCCTAACATTTTCATATTTATTTTTATGTAAACTAATGAATAGAGCATGTATGGTCATTATAAGAACATGCTTTTCATAGGGGTGACCCAGAAACAACATACAGTTCTTTCAAAAACCACATAGTGCAGGAGTTGGCAATCTTTGAACAAGAGAGAGTCATTTCATTTCCTCCTGCACTGGAAAAAAATGTTTGTGGAGCCGCAAACAAGGAGGAGCGCACATTCCCAATCACATGACCTACTGACTTCCTATCAGAAGAAATGTCAGAGGTGATGGGTGGGGGGGAGGGATATGCACTCTGAGCCACAACAAGGCAGCTGAAGAACTGCAGTTTGCCAACCCCTGGCCTAGTTTGTACTCCTCATTGGGGGGTCCTGTGACACCCTGTCTCTTCACACCTGGTTTGTAGGATCCAATAACCTAGCAACTGGTCTCTGAGTTAAAGGACAAGTAACACAAGCAAATAAAAAAATCTCATTTGGATTGGGTATTTAAATAGAACACTTGTTATCTTTGATGTTACATTTATGAATTGTAATGCTTTTTGTCTGTATGAATCTATACTGAAAGTCACGCTGTATTTGGTTAAACAAACCTTACCCAATCCCATTTTTCCATGGAAATGTTCTTAAAATATAATCATAAATTGCCCCAGAATACATAATTTTGATTTTTTTTTTAAGCACAGATAAAATATATAGTAACTATAAAGGCATTTGGGGCATTTTTATTTTTCTGTGTTACCATCCTTTTAAGTACAGACTGAAATAGTGATATTACAGGGCCTTGAAAGAAATATTGGTAACAACAAATATTTATAAGAGGAACAATCAAGCCTGAGATAAATTCATTTTCTGGTTGCCGCGGGTCAGTGACTCTGCAACCAAAAATGATGAACCAAAACAGAAGTAAAAAGATTAAGCTAATCAGGAGAAATTGCTGTCTTATAAGGGCAAAATTGAATAAAATCGAAAATCGCAATATCGAATGATTTTTACAGATATAGCAATATTGATATTGCCGATATCGGAAGTTTATTGATATTGCGATATCAAAATTAGAATGAAATGTTTAATCTGTTCATCTCAATATCAAAAATCCATAATATCGCTGGAAAATTCGATATCGGTAAAAATTGTTTGATATTGCAATATCGATATTGCGATTTTCAATTTTAATAAATTTATTTACAACATTAAATTAAAGGACCACAACTACCGAAAAAACGAAATTGCTATTTGTATTTATTCATTTATATAGCGTTGATATATTACGCAGCGCTTTGCAGAGATTCGTCATTCACTTCAGTCCCTGCCCCATGGACCACCGAGCCACCACACTGTCCATTTGGATTGGCATGTTATTAATATGCAGTAATAGTAAAATTTCATCCTTGAAACTGAATGTTCTATTTGCTGACAAACTCATGGGGAAGCATTTTGTCAGTGTTTTTATGCAAGCTTCACCCACTGCCATCAAAAACCCTTCACAGGACATTACCCGGGAGCCCAGAAAAAGATAAATAATAAAAAGAAACACAGATATTTCTAATATTGTTCTTTTTTTTTTTAGCCATTACACAGTGATGTATGAGGTTACAAGAATATTCTCTGAAAAAAGGAATATTTTATTATCCGATATCAGTAATGGAATAGCAGTGGGAAGGACACTAGTTTTCAATTACAGAAAAATTTCAACTGATCCTGTGCCCAATTTGGGGGGTTATTCACTAAAGTCCGAATTGTTGCGTATAGGTGTGAATTCGCCAGATAAAGGCAGTCGCAATAGGCTGCTACTGTCGCAGTCACATCTTTATAATGAGAATATTGTTGCAGTCGCGACTTTATTATGGGAAAATTGTCGCAATCTTAACATTAAAAAATTGTTGCGACTTTACAATGGGGAAATTGTAGTGGATTTACTATCGGAATCTGCTGTTTGCAAATTCGCACCTTAGTGAATAACCTCCCCAAATATACAACTTATGGACCAGTAACGCGAAAAAAAAAACCTTATTTGGATTGGCATGGCAAGTAATCAAATACAGAATAGGAATTTGTGAATTGTATTGCTTTTCTGTCTGTTCTATCTTTACTGATAGAAGTCATGCTGTTTGTGTTTGTTAAACAGACCTCAACTGGTCATATTGTTTTCTATGGTGCTTTAGATAATAGTTATTCTGAAGATGCCTCAGAAAGCCCATTTTTTAAGCCAGGTTCACACTGGTGTATTTAAGCGCTGTGGTTTTAGAAAAACGCATCCCAAAAATACACTGGCAAATTCAGGCCGGCGTATCTTCGGGATGCACTTTTCTATTGTATTTACCCGATGCAGTGTGATCGCTATGTTAGCATTAGCAGCTACTCCTATCTGGCTACATTCTTCGCGTCGTGTTAGCACACTTTTGAATATGTGGCAGTAAGAGTTTGCTTGGCATTTATGTGCTTTGTTTGGCACTTATATGGTCGAAGAAGGTAAGTGCCATAGGGATTTGTGGCATGCATTTTTCATTAAGTGCAGCGTATATGCGCTAGTGTAAATACACCAGTGTGAACCTGGCCTTAAAGCTAAATAACTAAATATACTTCTTAGACAAATATCCTAGCTTCTTAGAATATGTATTTCTTGCTTTTAGAAGCACATACGGTATTAAATATATAGTAACTACAAATGCATTTGAGGAATTTCATTTTTGGTGCAGCTGTCCTTTTAAAAGAAGCAGTAGGGAGTAGCACCGTGTTAGCCATAGACATAAGCAGCGACAAGTTGTATATAGGTATAGAATATAATGGCTAATAAAATCTATTCAGTTATCCAATAAAAGGTATCACCTCTATTCGACTTGTTTTTCCTTTTAAATTATACATTTTTTTTGTTAACGATTAAGAGGGAACATACACCACATATTTTTTGTCTGGCACCCCTTGTATAGTTGGAGTGCAACTAAGTTGATTTGAAATATCTATATACTCCTCCAAAGTACTGCATTCTTCAAAAGATTTGAGTATTTATGCACATAGCAAATCATATAGACAAGATAAAAGTTTTTTAAATTTTGTTAAAAGTCAAGAGATGATTTTCTGCAATAGTTGCAATGATTGTGTGATTGCATGATGGTTATTAAACAATTCTAAGAGATGTTGCAATTGTCTGCTTTCAAAATATTTAATGGTTAGGTCAATCATTTTAACTATTGGTACAGACCTGTCTAAAATAATATAAAATACCAAATTCTTCTTTAGGTATCCAAAAAAACATTGTAGGTGGGAACTGTAGACAGTTTGAAGACTAGTCATATAATTAATGTGATTGTGTGCATGTGTGAGGGAGTATATGTAAGGTTGTTAAACTTTTGGACTGACTATAGTATCAGTTACCAGAATGATTAATTCACAAGTAAAGCAGGGTCACTTCTTGGAAGTATAATGGGTGCTTGCTGTGAAGTTTGAAACCATGATAACAGATTTATAAAATCATATGGATGAATTAGTTAATGTTTTTTGCTTATGAAAATTTGTATGTATTGGGTTGGCCATCACACTTGATGAAAATGAAGTGTTTGGATTGTGATTATTGGCCACAATCCTGATGAAAATTAATAATCTATGGTTGTCATTATGCTATATGCATATTATTAGCTAACTGGAAGACTTTGTACAACTGTGCATTCAAAAAGAATGTTGATGAACTATGATTTTTTGGGGGTGGCATTTATTCTTGGTTAGTGCAAAACACAGCTAATAACATCACAAATTTTTGTAATAATGTAGTGTGAAGTAAGGTAAGCCTGGGAAGTTGAAGGTATTCTTGGGTGATGACTCCTGGGGGGCCTGCAGGACCTCTTTTCACTGAATATAAGGCATACCAGCATGCTGGTCAAAGTAATATATAAGATGTGACATTGCGTTCAGCCATGATGAATCTTCTTATTTTGACTTCTGAAACATCCTTGGCAGTGTACTTTTATTAATGGTAGAATCTGACCTAATGTGAGTGTGTAGGCTGCAAAGAATGAGAAGGGATGTGGGACCTTTGCTTCATTCCAAGGAGTCTTCTTACTAATAGTAGAGTTTGACATAACATGGCTCAGTGACCTGCAGCAGCCCATCTGCTATCTCTGAGAAGGGGGAACCAAAGGACAAAGGCAGACTCATTATTTATCTGGTCTCCTATCATCGCCTCTGATATTGAACAAGTACCAGTATTCATCTCCCACATATGTTTCATTGAAGGTTATTACAAGTGAATTATAAATCTCATACCATTTTTCTATGGGAAAATATTTTTTAATCTTCTATCCAAAATTCAAGCAAGCAAATTGATAAAATGAATGCTGATTGTAAAAAGTAATTATTTAAATAAATGCTTTTGCCATTAAACAAAGGTATATTGTTTAATAGACTCAAAATATTTTTGATTTAGCAGACTTCCCAAGTGTCCTGGACCCCTGGCAACATAGCTTGTCACCACCCTGTACCTGATAGCTGACCTGCTGCAAAGACATCAACGCCAATAGGGAGAAGATAAGTGGTGGGCCAGTGACATCAATTAAAAATTGGTAGCAATGTCAACAGGGCACAGCCAATGGGGAGAAAGTGGGTGGTGGACAAGGTGGGTGCTCCATTGACATTGTTAAAAATTTGACTGGTGATGTCTCACCTTGCCTCCTAAAAAACCTGTGGGATTTTAATTACTTTAATTCATAAAAAGTTCATAGTATTTCCTGTGCTTGAAAAGGGAATGTTTTGCATGTTCCTTCTTTATTAACACAGCATTCTTATCTCACTTTATGACTGTGATACAGGCTGTTTTTATACAAAAAGTGATGGAACCATTTCATCCCACATTTATAGGGCTAAAACAAATGGGGGTTATTCACTAAGGTGCGAATTTGACTGTCGAATTTGCAATCAATGGATTTCCATAGCAAATCTGCGATAATTTCCCCAAAGTCGCGACAATTTTTTAATGTTAAAATTGCGACAATTTTTCCATAATAAAGTTGCGACTGTGACAATATTCTCATTATACAGTAAAGATGCGACTTTGACAGTAGCAGCCTATTGCGACTGTCTTTATCTGGTGAATTTGCACCTACGGTATACGCAAGAATTCGGACTTTAGTGAATAACCCCCAAACTGTTGTTTCATTAGTTTAGCCAAGTGAACTGAACAGCATAATAATTGATATAAAAGACCAATGCAAAAGAAGAAAAACGTGCTTTTAAATAGTAATTTAAAAAAAAGCATAGCTTCATTAACTTAAAAACATTACAGTATCGTTTGCGCCTTCACTCTAGCTGTACTTTGGCTTGGCTTAAATATAAGCTATACAAATATGTACCTAAAATAAATTATATAGTCTTAATGGCACATTCCAACAACATGATGTCCCTTCATAAATATGGGATAGCAGTCATGCATAGTCTTTATGTGGAAGATAAACTTGGATTTAAATATTTACTGATCATGAAAAAAATTATTGTTGAGCCCCTGAAATTCTATAAATAACTATTTCTATTTTGTAGTTACCTTTTTTGAATGTCATTAACACACAAAGACCATGATTAACTGCTATATCTATATAAAACTACCCTCATATTACATGATATACAGTACATATGCCTTTGGAAGTAGTGTTAAAAGGTATAAAAATTATAACCATGTGTCAGATTATATTTAAATTGCATTATGTGAGCTGTAATGTGATAAATGAGGTCCAAGGGGGATGTTTATAAAGGTTTGCACTGATTTATATAGGATTGAAAATAACTTTTCCGAAAAAAAAAAGAAAAAAATCAAAAAGCGACATTTGACACGGTGCTCAAAGATTTTATTAAATGGGCGATACCGACAGAATAAGAAATACACTGTTTCTGCAGCGTTAAGTGGTCGAAATAATACTATGTCATTTCACTACATTTTGGATCATTGTGACAGAAATACTGGTACCTTTTGTCATTTTCACCTAATAATGCACTACTGTCATAAAACTGCTACATTTCAAAATCATTTCAGTTTGTACTTTGGACCATGGTTTGCAGTGAAATAAAGCACAAAAAGAACAAACTATGTTAAGGGATCAAGTAACACCAAAAAATAATACATTTGGATTGGTTTAGCAGGTATTAAATTATAGCACTTGTAAAATATTAACTTTGATGTTGAAATTTAGGAATTGTACTGCTTTTTGTCTGTATTTACAGTTATAGATAGCAGCCATGTTGTATGGATAGTGAAACAGACTTCATCCAGTCATTTTCTATGGTGCTATACATAATACATATTCAGAAATTGCCCCAAAAGCCCAATTTTTAAGGCTAAATAGCGAAATATCATCCTAATAGGCAGGGCCGGTAATACCTATGGGCGATGTGGGCTACGGCCCATGGGGCAATCTGTCTGAGAGGTGCTGTCGCCCACATTGCCCATCTCTAAACTTGACCTCCTCTCCCCCCTGCTTTCCCCCGACACCCCCCCCTTGCCCCGCGCCCTCCACTCACCTCCAACAGCATTCCAGCAATGCACCTCCTCTGATGAGGTAAGTTGAATGCGGCGGCGCTCCTTACTGCTTTGGGTCTTGTCGGCTGTATTCGGCAGCTGCCGGCAAGACCCGAACATCTAAGAAGGGCCGTCGCATTCAGCTCACCTCATCAGAGGAGGTGCGTCACTGGAACACTGTTGAGGTGAGTGGAGGGAGCTGGGCAAGGGGGGGGGGGGGTGTCGCGAGGCAGGGGGGGGTTGGCCCCGGGCGCCAATAGGGCCAGGACCACCCTTGCTAATAGGCACAGGTTAGAATTTCTCGAAGTACAAATTGAATATGTAGTAGCTATAAAATGCATTAGAGGCATTTTCACTTTTTGATGTTACTGTTCTTTTAAGCTTTTATTTAGTTCACACGGCAGCTTCTGAATAATTCCAGATAATGACATCTTTAAGACTATGGCACTGAAACCAATCTTCCTGTACCAAGTCATAAAAGGAAACAGAATCCAAGTTTGTTATGCAACAGAAAACTTCATTCAGTTTTGCAGAGTGGGGGCTGTTAAAATGATGCAATAATTAAATAACTCCCAAACTGATCGCAGTCGACTTTAAACTTTAGCAACTTCAACTCTCAGAATCCATCACCAACTCTATGAAAAGGGATTATATGGTAAGAGGTCAAGGAGGACACCACTGATGACTGAAACACATTATAGCTTGACCTATGGGCAGTGTCAAACTGGGGTGCTTGGAATTCACCAGGAAAATGAAATCCAGGGGTGCATGTACACACTATCACACAAGCACACTAACACAAATTCACACACTGACACATGCACACACACACGCGTACATGCTCTCACACACTCAATCCCACACAAGCTCAAACTCTCACACATGCCTACACACTCATACACGTACTGTACTTCCTTACAGCATTATAAGAACATGTTGCATAAGGACTGGCCGAGCAGGTCACAGTTCAAGGACTCAGCCAATTATAATGCAGCACACTTCTGTGACGCTGTAAGGAAGTGCAAGAAAATGGAGGTGCTGAGCTTCCTCTCATACTGGGACCCTCATTGACTAAAGTCTGAATAGTCATGTAGAGCTATGAATTTGCATCTATTCTCCACTTCCCTGTTGTGCTTGTTCTCTTACTGAGCAAACTCTACGAGGTGGCAATCTTACGGAGCTCTATGGATCATTTTGCATACGTGTGCACAAGTACTTTTACTATTGACTAAGATACTCCAAATTCACCTGTTTGACTTCTTCACTTCGGACTTGAGTGTTGCATAAGGAGACTATTCATTCAAAAGTGACAATGGCGACTGCGACTAAGTGACAAAGTTCCATAGAAATAGATAGAATATTCACAGAATACAGTTAGTGGGATATGGTGAGACTGTGCCCTTCACTTCTCAAATTTGCCTCACTCCACATGACTTCTCATTCCTACTTCTGTCTGACTGACTACGCCACACTACGCATGTGACAGCATTCGCCGTCGTCTACCTAATCAACAAGCATGTTCTCCACTTAGTCAATGCTGAGAAGAGAATTTGTGACTATTTTGGCATTGTGACTCAAATTGTAGTGAAGTGAATTTGACAGGTGAATTTGCACATCAGTCAATGAGTCTCTGGGTGTGTCTAATATGTGCATAGTATTATCAAAGGAACAGTCACTAACCTGTATTTGTCCATCTTTTTGCCACTGTTAAATAAATACATTTTACAATATATATTATTAAAGAGGAACTAAAGTCTTCTAATAAATCACATTTGTTTATTTTGCCTACATTTCAGCAACATAATAATCCCACAATCTTTCCCTTCCAAGTTAATGACTTAATTATCTCTACTTCTTCTACTGCATTAGTTTACAAGTACAAGGCAGCCATTGTTGCATGTGTGAAAGCCAGCACAGTGTGTACTGACTTGGCAGTTAGAATGACAGGAAGAATAAATGCTTTCCTAAGCCCTACCTTGCTGTGGAAGTATAGCATAGTTGTTAAAGGGGCACTGTAGTGCTGATATAACTGCACACATACATATAAAACTGCTTTATACTAAGCCATTTGCTGATACAAATAGTTAAAAAAAAAGTTTAGGGAAGAAATACTTGCAGTTTGATTCCCTTAATTAGTTTTCCTGAGAGCTGACATTTTCCTCTCCCCCTCCCCCCTCCTCCCCCTCCTCTTTCTGTTCTGCAAGTCAGGTAACATGAGAAGAAAAAGCTGCCTGACTGCTATTGGTTAACCAGTGTGCTGACCTTTTGGCCGCATAAATTAAGCTTGGAATGCAGGAGATTACAGAGGGAAAGCTAACTTGTGCTCATGCGCTAAATAGTAAGTAGGGCAGTAACTGTCCAGTACGTGTCACACACACATTTCCTGGTGCAGGAGTTTATCAGTGCTGCCTACTCAATCATTCTATGTCACATGAAACAACTACTGGGAAGAAACGCTTCTTACTAAGGTATAGTACTGAATATGTAAAGATGTAATCTGACTATAGTTCCCCTTAGACTCCCTGGGTGCACTTAATGCTTCTGAAATAGCAAGATGATTAAAAACAAGTTATATCATATTTATATTAAACCATGGAAGATTGGATCCTGCTTAATAAATACACAGAAATCTAATACAAACTTATGTACCACTCCCAACTTCATTGTTGGTGTCTAGATTTATTGCCGATGAATTCCAGGATCTCCATCTTGCACTCAGATTTATCCCCTGCCTGACTAAAGCCCTGCTTTCTTTTTTTAAGATTAGAAACATGTTTCAGGGTAAATCAGACATATAATCGGCACAAAATATTTCAGAACAGAATAAAATTTTCAAGCAGATAAGAAGCTCATATCCCACGGAAGTTAGTTTGATTTCACATTTTTTGTTAATCTCCATCACAAATTCTTACTGGTTGACCCTTTCTACACCAGTAAAAACACAGCAATATTGCAGAGTTTTCAATGAGTGTAGCTTGTCATCCATATAGATATTATTATTTTTACTTTCAGAGTTAGTAGCAGGGCCCATGGGACAAACAGATATTCACAACTTAGTAACAAGAACATACACTAAAAACGTCTGATAAATACAACATGTCATTTGTAAATGGGCTGTGGCTTCAGGGCAAATAGAGAAAGTGGAATTGTAGGTGGGCTGCACGCTTATTTATTTGCGGTTATTTCTTTCATATATCTTTTTGTGTTTCTGGCTTGATTCCTGCAGAGAGGATTAAAACACAGTTCCACTCCATATGACTGAAAATTCAACACAATGAATCCATTCACCCAGATAACCTTTTCTCAGGAGCGGTTCAATTAAAAACAATAAAAATGGGAAAAAAATAAGGCAACCAAAGCCTATATAATGCTCTAACCAAGACTGCTCCCAGAAAGAATCCAGTATTTTACTGAATAGATCTGATAATGCCTTCCCTTCACTAGACTTCACTGAAAGGAAAAACATCCATTTGGATTAATGGGACTTCATGCCAAGTCTGCTGGATTTCCATCTCTACAACAACAAGTTCATTTATGACTTCACTGTTCATTGAGTCTCACCTGTAACAGTCCCCTTCCTGCCCTCCCAGTGTTCTGGATGTAAGTGAGCTGAATGTTTGTGGTCAGAAAACACTTTAATTTACAGTACTGTGGTTTCTACTTTATTCTGGTATGTTTGGCTTAAAAATAGATATAAATAAGCATCTACAATGTTACATGGTGATTCTTCTGATTACTGCTATAAACAGTAAAAGACATTAAAGGGGAAGTAAATGCTAATTCAAATACAAATTTCAGTTATTCGTTTTTTTGTTATCTAGTATGTCCACCTGAATTTCATGGCTGTTTTCTTGGATCAATGGCCCAACCATGCTGAACAGAACCCTTGCTCCATTTGTTATAACTAGCTCTCTCCAGACAACATTTGTATGAAAATTTCATAGTGTGCTTTTAAATACTGAACAGACTGGAACAATTTTAACAATCTTCAAATTATACTAAAACTGCAGCCTGGGATTCTCTAGTAGCAAAGATTAACATCATAACAATAATTCAGGAGGTAATATCAGAAAATCAAAATGGAAAAAACAAAAATATATTAGACAGATGTTTATTTTAGGTAAACATCTGTCTCATCTGTAACAATTTGTTAGATATCATCTTTGTCAATTTAAATAAACTAGCATCACACATGTTCCTGCAAGAAAACACAAATATGTAAATACTCAGACAAATGATTGCAGCAAAGAATTTATACAGCGTTATTCCCCCAAATACAACACACCAGAGAGGACAATGAACCCACATGCAGAATTCCCACATCTTACTGCCAAGTGGGTTTATTAGTAACTCATTGACTAGTAACACATTTCTAAGAAAAAATTGAATTTCAACAGATAGTAGCACCACTGTGATACATGTATAATTATATACAACAAATGAAAAGGGAATATACATATCATTATCTTCAAACCACCTTAATGTAAATAAAACATCATAGTTAAAGCATGGCCTTTTAAAAGATGGCTGGAATATATATACAGAGATGGCTCTGGTCCTATCTGCGCCCTAGGCAACCCCCCCCCTCGACCCGTGATGCCCCCCCCCCCCTTACCTCCAACACTGCCGTCCAGCCACGGCTCAACTTTAAACCTCCCAATTGGCAGAGATTTAAAGTTGAGCCGCGGCTGCATCCGGCACTCTGAAAAAAAAATGCTAGGGGCGCCCCCCTGGGCAGGCGGCGCCCCTAGCATTTGCCTACTCTGCCTAATGGCAGAGCCGACTCTGTATATATATATAATATTTTGTTTTGTTTAATGTAAGCACAGTTTCAAATCTAATAATTATTATTTTAGAGATATATAGGATATATAGGGAATTAAAAAAAAAATTAATAAGGATGTCCACTATTAAGTAGAGAGAATTACATAACCGTAAAATAAACCTTCACATACAGTAATACTGTATATATGTAATCCATTTATTTCCTGTAAAGTATAAGCACTTAAAGGGTATGAAAAGTTTGAATAAAACATTATTTATATTTGACATGTATACATATAAAAAGTCAGCCTAAATGTTAAAATGTAAAAATGATTTTGGGATCAGTAGTACTTGCCTCTTGTTTAAACAGTCCTGCTCCCACAGCCGTTCTGTGTACAGACTCTTCCTGTCTAGTGCCGATAAACCTCACCCCCAGTGATATCATAGAACTATTCAGAAAATGTAAAAACTCTTTCCCTTCTCCTCATCTAAAAAGCCTGTTCCTAACCCTAACCATATGCAGATCAAAGCTGTTTGACAGCCTCTGCAATCAGCTGTGGAGACAGGAAGTCAGGGAAATGAGGGGGTGTGGCTACACACAGCAAGGAAAGTGAAGGGAGAAAGCAGTTACAGGGGGATATTGAGCTCTGCTGAATTAAGAGGTGAGTCAGGAGTTTCTTAATTGCTATACTGCTTGTCAATAGGTAAATGGGGCTCTCTCTTTATAGACAGGGTTTACATACCCTTTAAGAGATGTGCAATATAACATCAACAGAGTAGACCTTAAAAATTCAGTTTGTGGGTTCCTTGTAACTGCAGTAAGAACTACACTGTCCACCACTTACAAAAACTCCACAGGTTTTAATGTCTCTGAAGTTAAAGTCAATACGAATTAAAAAAAACAAAAAAACATGATTATTTATGCTAACACCTTTTGTAAATATTTATCATCAATTTAAAAAAGATTTAAATTCTTACCTGTAAGTAAGTGCTATACAGCACTTTCGTTTTGCATTCCCCAGCCTCCAAAAGCGCCGGCAACTCTATGGCATCCTGATCAGGAGATCACTATCAGGAATGCATTCCTCACTAGCTGTGCTCCTACTGAAGCCCCGCATCGGCACTTCCTAGAAGTCACATTGAGCTCATACAGGGAGGATGCACTGATGATGTGCATGCTCTCCATGTGACTTCTAGAAAATGCTGATGCGGGGCTTCAGTAGGAGCATAGCTAGCAAGGAATCCGCTCCTGATAGGGATCTCCTGATTAGGATGGTGTAGAGTTGCCAGCACTGTTGGAGGCTGGGGAATGCAACAGGGAAGCGCTGAGTAGCACTTCTTTATAGGTAAGAATTTTAGTTAAAAAAAAATAAAATAAATAAAAAATGATAATAAATTGTATTTACAAAATGGTGTTCACATAATTAGATGTATTGTTTTTAAATTCTGCCTAACTGTTCCTTTAATGAAGGAAAACTCAGCCCTGTGAGGAATCCATAAGTTATGGGGTAAAGTTAACTTGAGCAGCTGGTTTGATAACCCCTATAACCAGAGCCGGCTCTGGCTCTATTGG
>WMED01000114.1:0-11151 GCA_019650415.1 Pipa parva
CTCTGAAACAATTCATAATGTTTGAATAAACTATATTAGAAAAATGTACACACATTTGTTAGAATAAATAATAATCAGGGCTCAAGGCTGGAGATCTCCTTTAAACTTTGTATCTAAATTGTACGTTTAAACATAATATTAAGCCCATAGGGGAATCATTAAAAAGATACATCTTGACCAAATAAATATTTATTTTGTACAAAATACATAGCATAAGTTTAACATTGGTGTTCATGGTAGTGCTACTTGGTATATGGCTCCAGCATAGTCTGTTGTTGTAATATATGTATTTTACCACAAGAATTTTGGAAAAGAGCTCAATATTTTGTTGGTCCGTGAGTTAAGTAAAATGCTGATGTTTAACCAAGTCCCCTTGGCATTACATACAGAGAGGACAAGCTTAACATTTTTAGGGCGAAATGTATTAAACTCGGAAAAGCTCATTTTCACTTGGCTGAGTTTAATCCCATGAGAACCAGGAAGTTTCTTGCGGTAAGTATTTCAATATTTGTTTTGATCAATAATTACCCAGATAAACTTTTTTCGATCGAATTTTTCCATGGAAAGGTAGCCATACCACACTAATGTAAAGTCTATGGAAATATCCAATGGAAAAAGCTTCTCTCAGTAAGTATCGATCGAAACAAAGCTCACTATACTTACCGAGAGAAACTTCCATGTTCTGATGGGATAAAACTCGAAAAAGTGAAAATGAGCTTTTCCAAGTTTAATAAATTTCGCTAAAATAAAATAAATTTTTATGCCAGTGTTAATATATCTACAAATTGTGTAAAATGGATAAAAAATATTGCTTCACTGCTACATTAGTAAAACCATTTATATGGAGCTGATGTAAAAAATAAAAAAAAAATTTGGGCACTGAACATTCACTCGTTTCAATGTGTCAAATACTACAGAAATTTCAAGCATTTCAAAAGTCAGCTATGATTAAAGTATCAGGATGCACCTTCCTCAGACTTCTTTCTCAATACATTGTCTGGACAAATCATGATATATTGCAATATTAGGAAGGTGTTCCTTTTTGATGCCACATATGGTATATGTGGCATAACTTTTTTTCATTATTGTGGACATCTCTGCTCATTTTATGGAACTCATGATTCAGATATAAACTATGTTTTTTTGCCACAACCCATATTTCCTGCTCCTCCTCTAAGTGTGCCGGAGACAACGAAGGTTTTATTCAGAACCTACTATCAATGACTTCTTTCTTTATGTTCTTTTCTCTTCTATTCTACTTTTCAATGGAGGAGGTGAGAATTATTGGATAATATGTACAGGATACACTTCTGTAAAAAAAAAATCACAAGAAACACATATTTTATTGATGATATTAATGATATTGAATGGTAAGTGAATGCAATGCCTTACTGACAGTTCTCATAGGGCTACCCTGCTAGGACTCAGAACACACCACTTCTTTCTTCTTTTTAATATAAAGATGTTCTATTAATAAACCGACGAAAACTTAGCATGCACTTCTTTACTGGGATTTAATTTTGACAGCATAAGCCATAAGCCATTTTGTATGAAAAATTATAATATTCTTCCGGTAAAACTAAGCTTTGTTTAAGCTTCCATATAGTGTTGGCACATGGTGAATCTGTGAAGAGGTTTTAGAATGGAACTGAGATACAAATATATATATACTGTATATGTGTGTATAAAAACACACCATTTAACAATACAGTTGTCACTTGTTCAATCCCTCTGTGCAGATATCAAAAGAGCAATGAACCGTATGAACATACATTATATTGAAATGCAATGTGTTCTTTTCCTGCCTTGTTACTGAAATCCCCTTCCTTTATTTTCACATATTGAAATTCCTTTCCTTCAGCCCCTGTGGTACAAAATGTTGACAAAGATATCCAAGAAAAGAACAAAATAAAATCTACTAGAAATGCTTAAATTTCAATTTACAAAATACATTTATGGAAAGTGAGAGGTGTTGAATTTCAAGTTTTTCAATGTAGCAAACAATTTAACTGTCAGCAAGAACTACCAGTACCAGATAATGCTTCTGCTAACTTAACCACTATAATTAAAATAATTTTAAATAAAAAACAAATTTCTATGCATAAATAATTGTTTTTATGTTAACTTTGTTTAACTTAGCCATCAACTGTATGGTATTGTAAAGGTGGTAATCCTCTATTTACAAGACAATTCATACAAAGACTCTGGTATAGAGTCTAACAAGTCTAGTGGTATATTCAACACTAGTGCCCCATATAGTATGGATAAGTAACATAGTAACATAGTTTATAAGGCTGAAAAAAGACACAAGTCCATCCAGTTCAGCCTATTTTCCTGTAATGTTGATCCAGAGGAAGGCAAAAAACCCATGAGGCAAAAACCAATTATCCTCATATAATTATCCTATATACAGTATATAATGTGGAAGAAAGTTTCTGTGGGCTTCCTGGTTTTCTATGCAAGATTAGCTTTAAGGGAATCTGGATTTATGATAGCTAAGGTGGTCCTGTCTAGAATATGTAGTATCAAAAATATGTTTTTGGAGTTCAATAAATGGATCTTGTTCACAATTAAAACAAAAATATGTGTCAGAAGAATAATATGAGTAGACAAGGGATTGAATTTCCATTATTTGTGATAAATGCTTTAAAGAGGGCAAAATCCTTTGTTAATTTTAATTTCTGGGCAGTACAATGTTAAAAAGAGACTCACAAACACAACCTTACTTGTTAGAGGTGCTGCCCTAACACATAAACATACAAATAAAAATCTAGAATGTAAAAAGCACACCGCTATAAAAATGATTCCAAATTATCTCAAATATTTCTAAAGTATTTATTTAGCCTGACATGGTAGCAAGCTAAAACTTAATATTCATACTATGGATCTAAATCCTAATTTCTGATGTTTTTGTGATTATTGTCTCTGCTTTATGAAATGCCTCTAGGACCAAAAAGGATAACTATAAAGTTTTTTAAGTGTTTTGGGGTTTCCTCTGAGAACAATGAGAACAGATGCTCCATTTGTGATATAGGGTGGCATGCCACTATTGCCCAAGAGGGTTGGCTTTACCTTTCATTGAACAAGGGTCCTCTGCATCTGCATTAACTATCCTGTAAAATCAAAGCCACCTTGATCAAACCATTAATCAGTGCTGTCATGGGGGTATCCAATCATATAGAATTCTTGGCTGACTAATATTTATGAACATGTTCTCAATCCTAGATCTGTTAACTTTTGCTTATAGGACTAACATATTACTCTCTTCCTCACTTTCATCTCTCTTCCTGGACAAGGAAAATACATATAACTAGGTAGATTACTGAGATTAATAACATTCCATAGCCTATCTGCAAGAACATGGATTTGACTCTAGGTTGCTGTATATTATAGTAAAGTATTCAGGGAAGAATTCGACTTCTCATCACTTTGGGTTGCTGCGCTCTAATTCTCTACTCATTCACTAAACGGATTTCCCATAGCAAATTTGTGGCCACATCAGTTTTCCCATAGTGAAGTCATGAACGCGTCAGTAGCCGCCTATTGTGTAGTTTAAAATCGTCGCTAGCTGATGAATTTACCACATCACAGAGTTTGCTGAATACCCGAATATGGGTAAGTGGCAAATTTGCATCTTTAGGCATCAATTTGGACTTTGATAAATAACCCCAGACTTAAGGTTTTGGTTCCAGACAGCAAAATAGAATGTGGGCACAAAGTAAGATACAAATGTTGTCAGCCCTGACATCTCTCCTTGCTGCACGAGAGTCTTTTGTGTGCCTGTTGAAAACATTATTCTCTTTAATGGTGTTGATAGAATATGCTTTTGAAGACAAAGTACTTCTTATGACTCAAAACCTGAATGTGAAGTGAAACAGGAAGGTTGTCTGGCTGCATCCTCTGCTTTAAGCAACTAATCCAAGTTCTTCAAGCTTCTGGAGTGCCCAATACAGACTATCTTCTATCTCCCATAAAATATCACGGGAGGAAAGCATTATCAAGCTTCAGGTTTCAATTTTAGTGAACTCCAGAAATGAATCCTCATTTCCCTGACATGATGAACTCTGTTAAAATGATTTCCCTAAGGGAGAAGGGTTTGGTGATTAACCAGCTGTATAGAAATATAGTAATTTAGATCATTTAAGGAATCATTTGCATAAAATTCAAACCTTGTCATACAACCCAGTGTATGCTTGATCCAGAGGAACTGTTACCCCTCGAACTCAAATGGCATTAAGACTTTGTCCCTTGATCAATCCCCTATTATATGGATTACTTTATTATTCTATTTTTTATTAAAAAATTTACATTGACCTATGATCACTAAAGCCTTTAATGTAATTCCTCCTTTATTATCCGGACGAGAAGAATATGCACATTGCATTATACACTGGCAACTGATTAGCCCTTAATGATTCCATGATGACAGACCCTGCAAAACCACAATTCTGACATGTGGCATATTCTGCTCAATAGGTACTGCTGTAGCTGTTTTGTTTCATGTATGTATGCATTGATGCTTAAGGCTAAATTCAATTTATCAAAGTTTCAGAAGGACTCTTTAATGCTTAAGCACAATAAAATATCTGAAAAGCTATTGGATGTGTCCATTTCTTAGACCTTTCAGTGGGATTTAATCAGTAAGGCTTCTATTGAGTAAATTCATTGTATACTGTTTTTAGATGGCCTTGTAATCACTCCAAATAAAATAAAATAAATGCAATACTTATCATTTATGCAGTAGGGATTATATCATTAAACATCAGCTTTTGGTTATTTACAAAGTATCGCTATGCAGATGGTTCCTTAGTTAATATTGATCCCTAAGCAGAAACCTACAGGGAACTAGAGTACTCATCTAATCTGCTAGAAGCCAAAATCAGCCTATTCCAAATCCCTTTCAGAAGCCAGAATATCAATAGGTCTTTCCAGGAGCATTTTTTTTTTATTTATTTGTAACTTGGCTAAAGCCAATGATTGGATCTTCTCGAAGTTTATTTTGCATTTCTTAATTATACGAATTTCATTTGATTACAGGTCTGGTAAATATTTTTTTTTAAAAAAAAGCGGAAACATTTTTAATGAACATAATATGTGCAGAAGTCACTTTGCAGACACGGCTACAAATCCTCTGTGTAGTTAAGTATTTTGCATCATTAACTTATCCTTTTTTTTCTCCTAAGCCCGTGACAACAAGTGAAAGTTTTAATGTACAATTAGCGCGATGCAGGATTTTATCCTCGCAACAAGGCCACATTCATCAGCATTTGCATATTTAGCATAGAAGAAACTAAAACCAAACACACCGTAAACAAAATAATTGGAAATTATATCTAGCGCTTAAATAGAATATTGTTATTTTGTTTTGTTTTTAACTAAGAGATAAAACATGGTCTGATTTTAAAATACTGCTTTGAGTCTCATAAGCTGCTGTTTGCCATAGAATAATGAGTTTTCTGTTGAGTTCAGTTTATTGACAGTGCAAAAGAAGGCTGAGTTTTGTCTGCAACAGTTTCCCCAATTAATTAGAAGCATTATTCAGATTTGGAAGCTAGGAGAAAACAGAACTGATTACAATGCCAAATACTGTTCAAAAAAAAAAAAGAAAGAAAAGAAGCCGGGTAAGTTATTTCTAGTGAGAAACAGTCACATCCTTATTTGGGATGAAACTCATTTTAACAATCTTAATTTCTATAAGCAAGGGCTGCAAACTTATCTAGTGCCATAAAAAAGGCACAAATTCTGATTTTACTCTATCACAACAGCATGGCTAGAGATAATTATAGTGTTGTGTAGGGCTCCAATCACTGACTGGCAATGGATATTTAATGACTTCTTTGCCATTCCCCATATGTCTAAGTATAAAGGTTTTGGAGGGTGTTGTAAAGTTGGAGAATAGATATGGGAAAGAAAAAAACTCTGAATATTCTTGACGTTAGTCTTATTATACAGTTCTCTTGGTTTCTGATTGGTTCCCCATTTGATGTTCCCTTGTTATGTAACTTCTTTGGACTTTTTTTTATTCTTACTCAGCTAATTTCTGTTTCCAAATGTCTGGTAGGGAGCAAGGGAAATATTTCTTGGTTCTGTAATGAAGGAGATGACTAAGGCATAGTAAGGCAATGGGAGTGGAAGGTGTATATGTTAAGGAGGGTTTAAAGTGGGGGCCAGTGTTATGATGTTAGGTAGAAATCCAACCTTTAACAACATGTGCATTCATCTTTCCATCATCATAACTCATTGCCCCTACAATAAAACATATTGCCCTTTTTTCACCTTGTGCATTCTCCAATTTCCCCTTCAACCATCATAAACCAGGGCTCTCCATATTTAAAGTCTCCTTTTCACATGCACCCCAACCATTTTTCCAAACTTTGCATTGTGACCATTCAAATTAACTAATGCATATATATGTTCCCTACCAGATAGCAGCATATGTGTTTGCACTGTCCAGAGCAGTGACCAGATATTCTGCAGAATAACAGAATAAGTTGTCAGCAAAGCTACATAGTCCAGGAGCCATAAGAATGGAGAAGCAGCACAAGTTTATATTAAAAAAAAATGCTTTTTGGTACATTGGATTCCATTTAAATAGATTGGACCACACACGGCTATAAAACTGGAATTAATACATTAATTTAGTGACCATCACCAACAAGCATTGACATTTCAAGGCATTTTTCTCCCCTCTTTCCCCCCTCCCTTTCTTCCTTCAATGGAATCCTGTGATTGAGGTGCCTGCCATAGCACCCATGGAAACCAGCTCCTGCTAGTAGTTAACTTTCCCTAATTTAAAAAGTGAGGAGTTTGCTGCAGAAATTTTACCTTTGCTTTTGGTATACTGACTAGTTTGTTTCAAAAGGGTTTGCCTACAGACCACAGTAACCTTACCAATGCTACTAGAGAGTCAGCTTGTATCCATTGTACAGCAATTCTGTGACACAGAAGATAGTTTAGTATTTATTTCTGTCATACTCCTGTGGAGTAATATATGGCCCCTGGACCAGCAGGCACTTAACTTCTACTACTTCTAATGACGGGACCTGGTGACTTTATTTTGCAGGGGATATACACAGAACTGAATTTCAGACATTATTTCTGATATTATAATTTAGAATTTTTACATACCGTACAAGTTTTTATATTATTATTCAATAAAATGAGCACATTTTTTTCAGTAGTGTGGGATTTTGTATAATCACTTTACGCTTGTTTTGGGAATGGTTATACTGACTATAGGGCAGGTGGGTGTAAGTAGATGACAATGGAAAATATTTTTATGCCCTCCCCTTTAAAGAAGCACATGTTCTATGCTTTGGAAACAATAGATAGGCACAGCACAACTTCCACAACGCAGCACATGCTGAGTCAATCCCAGTGTATTCAAGGAAAAAATAGCTCCCTATGGACTTTGCTGAGAATAGTTTTGTTTGGGTACTAGTGTCCAAAAATGGGCACTATCGTAGGCATTTGGGGAATTCTAGCAACCTAACTAGGAGTAGCACAGGCTCATTGAAGTGTGTAAAGAACTAGAAAATGACTGTTTTTTTAGGTTTACCTTTCTCATGTGGTTTATCAAGGTTTTCCAGGTTGTAACTAGCACCAGTCCAATGGTCTCAAAAGGCTTACTGATGATGAAGGGGAGTGGATTCATTCATTTTAAGGCAGTTTAATACAAGAAAAGTATCTCTAATGTTCTGTAACATTACAAAGGACATTGTATTGGTTACCATTAGTTTTACATATTCACATAATGAAGTTAGCTCTGAATCATTTCAAAAACACTGCCTTTCTTACTCCTAAGAAATTTTAATTCCAGTGTGGATCAGTATGACATCTATTCAAATACAGCACTTGTAAAAAATATGATCTTTGAAGTAAATTTTTTATTTTATTTCTGTCTATTTTTATCTTTGCTGATGGCAGCTGTGTTGTTCAATAGACAGACACCTAGTTCCGTTGTTCTCTATGGTACTTTAGATCAGCGGTTCTCAACCTAGCTATGGCCGCGACCCCTGCTATGATGTCATCAAACCGAGGCATATCTGTGTGTGGGTAGACCCATAGGTTGAGAACCACTGTTTTAGATAATACATATGCAAGAAATTAACCCGGAAACCCAAGATTTCACAACATTATAGACTTTATAGACACAATTTAGGAGTTTTGAAGGCATAGAGTGAACATAAAGGACATATAAATGGTGTTTCTGTCTTCATGTAATTAAAGATAAATGAATACATAGAAAATGAGAGTGTTTTCCCATGTTATTACATTGCACAGAGGTGGGATACCTGATAAGGCAAACTATAGCTCTGTTCCCATATAGGACAGTAAATATCAAACTGATTGTTTTTTTCATAATTATTTCACTTTTGTAAAATCTATCCATACCTGTATATTTCTGTATTCTTCACTATATCCATCTGTTATTTATTTACTGAACTACTGAAGTAGGTTGATAGTTTTCCTGAAATTATTTCTAGTATTTTTATTCTCTGACAATATTCTCTGACAATACGTTTTTGAAGCAATCTACAATTAATATTTCATGTGATTTGCAGTGGATTCTAATTTGTAAAACTGTGTAATGAACATTCTAACATACTGCAACAGTTAAGAGAACAGGTCAGTAAATCAGAAATTGAAAAGCTGCTGTAACACTATGGTTGATGATATGTACTAAAAACCGTTATGTTGCAACATTTCATGTATACATATACATATACTCATATATCCAGGCTATGAGAATCATCAGGTATGCTAGATATTCTATTCTGTCCAAACTCACACCCTAAGGTGAGCTAGATGTGTTAAATATATCTCTAAGCATAGGTTTTCCATTTAGATGCCCTTCACCAGCATGGTGGAGGCAGAGTGCTGCTCCTGCAACACTCTCTGGCAAAAGAACCAGAACACACCCATACACCAAGTTATATAAACTAGGGTGATCCCTGATTGGTTAATCTATCACTTGGCAGAAATTTAGTGAGGCCCTGCTAAATGTGACTCACAATAACAAGTGACATATGTACAGATTAGAGTCCCTGAAATATAAAATGGTAGAATTGGTGAATTTGAAGTATTTCTCATGCATCAAATTTCAGCAGGACTACACTGGTCATCTCTTTTATCTTACAATATGTAATACAAAATGAAAAAAACTGCATTGCCTCCTATATTTCATTAGGGCACATTACCATGTAAAAGAGGCAACACACACAAAAAAAAGATTTTTACATAAAACCATCTACACTGATAAAGTAAAAATACTTCTTTGAGACTGTTCCTTCAACACAGAAGTCTTTTCTTCCTAAAATACAAGCTTTCTTTATACAAAAAGGTATAACATCCTAGACTTCTGCATCCTAGACTTCTACAGGCTATGGGGACGTAAACCAACCATTATATTTTCTGGTCAGTGCAGTTCTTAAGACAGAAGACCAAAAAGACCAGAAAATAGTACCAGGTACACCTGATGAAGGGAAACAATTGCCCCCAGAAATGTTATGTTAAAAAATTTTTTCCGCTATAACATGGGGATTTCCATTTGATATAACACGGTGAGCAGCCTGGATTTATTTGCATTGCACGAGCTGTTTTGAGTCGGCGGGAGCCCTTCTCGGCTAACTCATGGATAAAGCAAAGGTGAGTGAGACATGTCTAGGTAACTGTTTGCATGTTAAAATATACATAAAAACAACATAAGGACATACAAAATTGCTTTTTTTGTAGGAAATAAAAGTAAAAAGATTTGGTAAAGGCAATTGCACAGTAAAAGCAATACCAGAAATAGGAATATTTATAAGAAAGCAAAGCTGTTGACTGTACCTAGTAATAATGTTATTTAAAAGTATTAAGAATTTTATGACATGCCTAGCTTGTTCAGAAATGTTATTTTTATCAAATTATCAGCAAAAATCTCCAGAATGAGGTTCAGTAATCCAAACTGCATACAAGAAGGGGAAACAAGGCAGCATAGGTCTGCAACAAGCAGCATAACTACAGAAAAATGACTGTCAAACATAATGGTCTCATCTCAGAAGTTGGAATTTTTAGGTAAGCACAACCATGCAAGGCTGCCATTAAAATTCATGGGAACACCACAGCCTGAGAAATGGACAACCTCATCTAACATCAAGAGGTGATCCTTTACCCTGGGAACAAACACGCATCACATGCTGAAATATTTTAGTTCAGTATTTTTCAATTGATTGCCTTACTCTATATCTGCTAAACTAGCTGTACCCCCTACTACACTACTACTTGTACCCCCACCCTCTATTAATATCAAGGTACTAACCGCTCAATCCTGTATCAGTGGTAGACGGGTGCTCAGGATACATGCGGACTTTGCAAAAATGTAGTAACAACGAAATCCGGCACTCCAAATGTGCAATGAAATTACTTTATTGAGACCCCATGGATCAATAAAATCAAGTTAAAAACATGAAAACTGTGCCTACGCGTTTCACGCACTGGGCGCTTATTCATGGCAGTTTTACTGGCACCCTCTATTGCCAGTCATGCTGTCATCCACATATTTATGTACACTCACTTGAGGGCAGTAACCACTACATGTGTTGGAAGTACCTCCTTCATTATCTATTTTGAGTACTATCCCTCCTAATCAGACTTTCTAGGTTCTCCGGAAAATACACCCTACTTCTCTTTGCATCCATTTTCATGATTTGTCTTGGGGTGGGAGTCCTACAAATAAAAAGTTTTTTTCCCTATTCCTATTTGATAATTTGGTGGGGTCTTACCCTCCTAGGCGTATATGTATGGGTATGGGGGTAAACAATTGGAGTGCTAACAAACCTGCTAATATGATCATATTCACCCACAATCCTCTGGAGTCTCCAAAATAGAAAAAACTTATAAATGTAACCCACCCAGACTAGCACACTATCTGGAAAATGAGCACAGTTTTTAGGTTAACAGTGGATAATAACAAAGTATCGGTGCCAAGGATTTTTCTAAAAATCACAACTATTTATTATTAGAACCAACATATAGTTTAACATAAACATATTGTGTTAATTTATTGTCAGTTTCAGGTAGTGGGTTTAAATTGTCACCGTACATTAGAGAAAGTAACCACTGTGTTTCTGCACTGGAGTAAGCTTGTACCATATTTCTACTGTAGCT
>WMED01000114.1:11398-25217 GCA_019650415.1 Pipa parva
CCCCCCCCCCCCCCCTCACATCTGGAATTCTATACCCCTTTATTTTCCTCAGGAACATTCCCTCTTTATCTTTAAAACCAAACTGAAGTCCTACCCTATGGAGCACTAGCACTGATATTTATCACTGATTTTTTATGTATTTATATTTTATCCTTAGTTATTTATGCTTAGTATTTGAATTTATTGATGAGTGTTTCAGCACATTTTTACAGCTCTTATTACCCTTCTGTCTGTGTACATAAGTCTTCCTCCCATTTAGATTGTAAGCTCTATGGCACAGGGACCTCCAGCCTCTTGTGTCAACCACAACCTAGCATTTAAAGAGAAGTATCCTTGTGACATTATACTTGTATTGTGTAATTCACTTTTCCCATGTCTATATTATACTTACTGTATATAGTGAATTGTACAGCACCGCGTAAATGTTTGGTGCTTTATAAATAAAATTATACATACATACATACATACTCTCTGTCTGCTAACCTCAGACCTATATATCCTATGCTGGAAACCTCAACAAAATGACATTACAGATTTTTTTTTTTCCTTTTACATTTTTATATATTTCTATTACAAATTTTTACAAGAAGGAAGTAGTTTCTGTCACAGCAGCACTGCCTGAAAAACATAGGGTGGTTAAAAAGCTTTACTCATGAGGGAGAATTACCCATGAATTTCTTTGCTTCTAAACAAATATAAAATCACATAAACTGACTGATGTTTACTGTGTGTTTTCAAGCAGCTTTCAGGTATTTTACAATCATTGTAGATAATCTTGTTAAATCTGAAACGTGCATCAAGATGAAAACTGAAGCATGATGTAGCAAAATCACTGACAGGGGCAAAAACAAAGAGGTCTAGTAACCTATGACAACCAATCAGAAGTTGGCTTTTATTATTCTTACTTCTTTATACCAAAGAATGTTGACTGCTAATTGGTTGCTGTGGGTTACTAGACTTGTTAACGTTTATCACTGTTGATGAATTCTCCTAGGTTTGTCTAAGACAATTTAACTATAAAAGCACCTATCTAAAAACTAATTTTTGTTTATTTATTTATTGATTTTTTTTTTTTTTTGTATCTGAAGCATTACATCTTAAGTTTGAAAAAACTCAGATGCCAAAGAAGAAAAAAAGAAAAAGAAAAAAAACTATAAAACCAACATTTTTTTTTTTTCACCTCAGTTTCAGGTTTTGAATTGAGGGAAACGGTTTTAACCATGTGGACGACTGCTCATGGGAATATATTTTTGAAAACATGGCAAGTGGCATGACGCTAATAACTTCTGGAACTTAAGACAGAATGACAAAGGCAGAGGCAAAAATAACATATTCACCATTAGCAGTATTAAGGGGTTATTCACTAAGGTGCGAATTCGACTGTCCAATTCACAAGCAGCAGATTCCCATAACAAATCCGCTACAATTTCCCCAGTGTAAAGTCACAACAATTTTTTAATGTTAAAATTGCGACAATTTTCCAATAATAAAATCGCGACTGTGATAATATTCTCATTATAAAGACGCGACTGCGACAGTAGCAGCCTATTGCGACTGTCTTTATCTGGTGAATTTGCACCTATACGCAACAATTTAGTGATAAACTATACTATTCTATACTTTAGTGAATAACCCCCAGTATTCACTAAAGATGTGCATGGACCCTCATATTTTCATTCTGCTTTTTTTATTCTGATCGCAAAGCCATATTTTTGACAAAGTTTTGGTTGTACATATTTTGCCATGAATCCTACCTGATAGTGGTTATATATAAATATCTATGAAACCTGCTCACAGTCAGGTGAAAGGGGAAGGACTTCTTCCGATGTAGATCCTCATACATTTTTTTTTTAATTTTTAGTAGCAACTGGTAGTGGTGTGGTGGAACAGGGTCAAGATGCCCTGAACTAGGACAAATCAAGACAAAAGACAAAGGCCCTTCCATTGTACTAGATCATGGGCAAAAGTGGACTGAGGGTTTTGCAGACCACATGAGTCAATGGGTTTGCTTTCAGAAATGTTTGGGACCACATTTTAGTTAGGTCTCTAAGCTGTATAATTAGGTAGTTAGGCTCCTAATTTACACTCTCACCCCACATGCAAGTAGAGGGGAGGGGTTTTAGTATGGGTGCTATTTAGATTTTTTTATAGAGCCAACACCTCAGGTCAAGAGGATAGGATAGGATAGGATTAAGCCCCATTGTTTTTATAAATTTTGTCAACCTATTCCACCAGCACCAAGGGGTTTGGATGGTAAAAACGGGGATTAGAGACTGACCCCTCAAGAAAACTACCCCATTCCACCTTTGGCTAAAAAGTGGGGGGGTGGAGGTTCACATGACAAATGCCACTGTGTCATGGTGCAGTTATGGGGTCCAGTGACCCCTGCAGGCACCTAATGTGGTAGCAAGCCTGGTTCTATGCAGTACTACCACTGGGAATTTGTTTAACACTTACTTGCTGGTTATTTGGGTTTTAAATGGCTTACATTGCTGGATTTGGCTGTTTGAATGTGTTTTCTGTTGGCTACTTTTCTTTTTAGCACATTTGTTTCTGGTTGGCTGGTTTGCTGTTTTCCAAATAAAGGACTTGTGTGTGATTCACCTTTAGTTCAGTACATATCCATTCTGGCTTAAATGTCAAAATGTAAAATTGCAGCAATGTCAGAGTTGCTTGGATTAATGGAAATCTGAAATGCTCATTTCTCCCACTAACACCTCTGTATCTCCTGAAATAGTTCACAAAGGGCACACTTCCAGGAGAGTGGCCTGCAGTTACTACTAGAAATACATAAGTCAACTTCACCTCTATTCCACATTTTGTACAATGCGCTTCTTTGACAATGCAAAACAGCTTTCAAAAGTCAAGTGGCGGCTTCATATTAACTGCATTCAGTATTTCACTTCAGCTTTATTTTTAACAGTAACGACTTCAGAAACTTTATTCCTTGGTGACACTTCATTATAATATGATGAGCGTCTACACAATTACACTATGTTTCCATTTCATTTATTTACCAAAATAAAAAATCTTTTATTCTGTCGGCTTCCAGTTCTTTCACAAATGTAAGAATGTCTTCACTCATCCCAGTAGCTTTATAATATTTTAACACAAAAGCAAGAGAACATTTAATGTTAAAAATGAGATGCACCAAACATTTTAAAACATGCTCTCATTCTGTCAAAAGATACTCCGTGAAAAGGGAATCTGAAAATAACCCCCTTGCGCTAGTTCTTTATAATTGATTGCAAGCTATGGCTCCTGATTTTAGTAATATAAAGGAGTGTTGAGTGACATTGCTGACAGTGTATAAAGTACTCTAAATAATGATTATAAGAACATCTGCGATTTTAATATTGATTTTGCTGTTTGGGGATAAGATTACATTGACAATACCTCCCTCTAGTGATCAGACACAGACAAATGCAACTTGCAATACAGCTCAAGGAACACAGATTCAGCAAATGCATAAAGCTTTTGTCCTTACTGCTGATATGGTTAGCTGCTTAATACTATCTGGATAGACAAGGGAGTAAACTGGCTAGCTAAATACTGTGCAATAGCATAATCCCTAGCCAAGTTAAATCCATAATTCTGGTTTGGTAAACACAACATAATCATAGAAATATATAACTGATTTGGGAAGAAGATAAAATTCAAGACAGATAAGAGAAGAAAACATTCTTAGGATATATTTTGCCATTGTATTCAACATATGTCCTAAAAATATAATATCTTTGGATACAAACACATGAGCTTAAGTCAAGCTTCTAAGAATTTAGGGAACATTTTGAACATCACTGGCTAAATTGTCCCCTTGCTAATGACATTGACACAGAATACCTCATGGTTGACATGTTTTTGTCTATTTTTAAGCTTTAAATTACTTAATAAATACTATGTATTCTAAATTTAAATTCCCTCATATCCTGCTTACCAAAGCTGTGTCAGGAAATCACCTCACCATTCCAGCAGTGGTAGCTGATCCCTTCGAGGTACGAAGGCATTCACGGCATGGTTTTTTATCAGCAGTAATTGAACCAGGAGCCTGCTGTACTCAGAGTGACTGTTTTACCACTACTCCATTGAGCTTTCATTTATAAAACTGTGTTTTTGTGTGTGTGCTGTCCTTGGTGCTGATCTATCACTGCACACTTTAGTGGTTTGCTAAGGTGTTTCCTGTCTGTTATTATCCAAGCCTTTAAATATGAGGTAATTTCCTTAAGTCTTGCCCAAGTTGGTCTTGCTGTTCCGAACTTCCACCAAAGATCATGTTTACTGTTTATCCGTGTTTTAACCTTGGCTCATTGAGACTTTGCTGTTTTCAGGATTCCCTGACTTTTGGCTTCATCTGACTACATTTTTCTGCTCCCTGGGTTTTCCTGATACAGCAATCCTGGCTTTGACCATTGCTATTTCCCTGGTACCTTGGTTTGGTTCTTGCACACTCCTGTTGGGTTGCTATGGTGCCCTAGCATTTCTGCAGCAGAAAGTCCATGGCCCCAAAAGGCCATTGGTGAATACCAAACTAAATATGATTACTGAGTTCTAAGTGCTTTATGTAAGTGGATAGTGATTTTAACTAGTTTGATACACTACAGAAGTCAATACTGTATATTATTTAGCACAGTACAAAATAAGAAGTACATGCGAGATGGCATACATGTAATGTATATTACATCAAATAAAAATGTTACCAAAACATAAAACATTAAGAATGAAAACTACTGCTTACAATCTAAGTAGGAGAAATGGAACAACATATGCTGTGGATAACAAATTTATAGTCAACATCTCTGTTTATTCATATACTTTGGATAATTGCACCTATGCATGTCAGGAAACAAAGACAACCTAAAACTCTGGAATATAAGCCATGCTAAAGACTCCTTACAGTCTACTGCCTACAAACAGGGAATCCATGGTTTGAACCCTGAGGCTGTTGCAATATAGAAATTTGAGAACCCATCTGCCACTGGTGTCATAAAGGATAACAGAAGAGCTAACTAGAACACATGAACTTTG
This sequence comes from Pipa parva, assembly GCA_019650415.1. Classification (NCBI taxonomy): domain Eukaryota; kingdom Metazoa; phylum Chordata; class Amphibia; order Anura; family Pipidae; genus Pipa; species Pipa parva. The sequence goes on from WMED01000114.1 coordinate 16,424, forward strand.
AGTCTCATAATTTACAAACCTCAAGCATGAAGTTTAAAGCTAGATGATATAGCTGCAAGATGTTGGTGTAGTCCAGGGGTCAGCAATCTTCTCCGAGGAGGGAGCCATTTCTCTCCCTCCTCCACCTCTGGCAATTGATCAGGAGCCACACAGGGGGAGGAGCTTGTGTGGTTCAGATCACATGACCTTTGACGTCCCATCACAAGAGACGTCAAAGACCGGGGGCGGGTGGGAGGGCAGCTCAGTCGGAGCCGCACACAAAAGAGACAAATGTGGTTTGCCGACCGCTGGTGTAGTGCTTTGTCAAGATCTGCATTTTACTTTATATGAGCTCTAAACCCCCTCAGCCTATTTTTCAATTCATCACTCTGCTAACCCTTCATACCCTCCTCCATGCATTAATGTGTGTTTATAAGATGGCGATAAGGATGCCAGCACTTTTTCACCCTTTAACACAAAAATCCATTGTATCAGGCCTGAAATGATAAATCCCTTACCAAAATGGTTTAGTGATGACTTTGTCAAAATGAATCATATCTTTAGGGAACGAAAGAGTCAACACACTTCCGGGGTCTCCTTTTCCACTATTCACATTAGGACAGGAAAGTTATTAAGGGATTTAAAAGATTTTTTCATGTATTTAAAGTATACTTATCAGTGAAAAAGGTCAGTTATTAAATATAGGAAATTTTCTCAACATGCATTTGACTGTGCGTGCTTATATGTTCATTTTTGTGATTATTTTTTTGCCAGTATTTTAGGGTGCCATCTTTCATTGTTGTATTAAAGAATAAAGATGAGGCTGCTGTAAAGTAAAACAGAGATCCATTCATAAATGAAAGGTTGCATTCATCACACATTTAACAGTGCTTGACAGCTGCTTTGCTGAAATTGAGTTAACAAGTTCCTGTTTAACACATTTTTTGATTGCAATTATTGCAATTATTTCAGCATTATCATTTTTGTTATGCAGTATAATTCAGATACCGAATGATCTTTGTTTCTAGAAACCTCATTAGAAGAATCCACATATATAGGCGTACCCAGATATCTGCTTATCGGGGGGGGGGAGGGTAATTCATTTTATATATAGGACTGAAGAGCGCCACCTGCCTTTCATCAATGAAAGCAATCATGAAATATTACAGAAAAAAAAACCCAGAAAAGAACTGAGTGAATAGTTAACAAAAAAAACAAGAAGTTTTGTAGTGTTACTGATAAATGGAACATTTTAGTACAGCATTTTAATTTGAGTTGAAGAGAGCTGACCCTCACTTGATTTACTTTAATGTCTTTTAGTAGATGAAAGGTACAAATTTATTGAGCCGATGCTCTTTTATCAAGGGAGCCACTAGACATATGAATGATTGATCGCTTGTCTATGGCGGCTGAATTTCATTGTAAGATATTCAGAAAGCTAAAAACGTATGATAACAATATCACTGAGGTTGTGCGACCTTTGTACTCTCATCTAAATATAATGAATAGCTCACTGGGTTTAGCCACTTGATAATACCTAATGCCGTCTATAAGCTAAATAAGAGTGCAGAGCAGGTTAAGACTGGCAATGATTAAAATTCATTTCAGACAAAACTGAACATAAAGGAAAATGAACAAATAATTCAGCGTCCGCTTATCTCTATAAGTGCGTTTTATGCAGCTTCTTTAAAAATATGAATAAATATTGTTTTGGAATTCCAAGAAATGAAATGCAGTTTTAATTCAATATAGATTTTCTAAAGGGTGGATAACGGGAACATTTCCAAAAATAGCTTCTAAATACTTCTTTGTCCTCCGCTTACACAACATTTCAGACAGTCCTTGGATAAAGGTTAGAGACACTATCTCCCATCTTCAAATTTCTATCTTTCACTTTGTATAACAGAAATGTATATAAATTACATTGATATTCTTTTCACAGGGCTTCCATTCCTACTGTACATGTGTTCTAAGCTCTCTTTGTAAATTTTGCATCACTGGAAGCAGTCATTATTCGTGTATTATTCCCTTACACCTCCTACTTCCTCACCAAATCTAGTTCTAAATCAGTTATAGTATGTATTGTAATCTTCACAAAATATTTAATATAAAGTACTATACTAATTACTAACGCCATGTAACATGTACTACTGATGTTCTCTAATGACCATGCCATGGATGCATGATCAGGAGGAAATACACCAATAAAATACTCTTATATTTGTTAATTCCCATGTAGAGTTTAGCACCGTGTTAGCCATAGATACACGCAGAGACAAGAGAGTACAGGTGATACCTTTTATTGACTAATGAAATAGAAGGTAAATGCAAGCTTTTGGAGACTACTTAGGTCTTTTCCTCAGGCATAGTAACTCAGGCTACATTGGTGCTCATTCAAAGTATTCCAAGCTAGCACTACAGTTTTCTCCATCCAGCAAAGTAACCATTTGTTCCTAGCCAAGATATTCAGTGGACTGTTCCCTGTTTCTTTGCCAGTTTCCAGACACTTGCCAAGGGCTCCTTCTGGACTTAGCATTTGCTCCTGATCCTGACACATTATAATGAGCTGCATTCAAGCTGGGTCTTTAAACCTTTTAAGTTTTGCAGTGGGAAAAAGGCACAAAAAGTGATAAGTTATAGCTTAATACTTTAAATAGCATGTCTTGTTTAGAAGAAAAACAGCTTAGAATTATAGAGCAGGAACAGTAGGCAAAATGTGCTTTTTAATTGTGTGAAGTTTGTTAAGTTTCCAAATGAGAGAAATCTGATCTGTCTTTAATGTTTTTCTTCTAGAGAATATACCTGACTCTAAATCCCTAAGCTGTCAATAGTATATGCCATTACTTTTTTCATTTGTTTATGTTGATAACGATCCAGTTTTATCCTGATATCAACAGGTGTCTCATGAACCTTGAGTCTGGATATAAATGTTAAGGAAAATTTCTCAGAATATACAATCACAAATTCCAGAAAAATTCTTAAAACATTGGCGTTTTATATTTTAGGAGCTGGAAAAATCATCAAAAATGTTATGCCTACTCTCATATTGATTTTTTTTCACAAAGTGTATGATCACTCCTAACCACTGTTAAAATATCAAATCACTTAATATTCCATCTTTTCTTTACAACCATCATTGATTGATTGACTCGTCAGTTTTAATTTTTACACCCTAATTAAAAGTAATTAAGCAATTTTTCTTAATAATATGTCTAAATGATGCAAATTGTTCTTGAGCTATGATAACAGTATTAGGAATATATCTGTTTCTGATTCTTAATATTAATGAATATTTTGTTTTCAAGACAGATTTCTAATGGGCAAAAACAGCCTTTGAAGATTATCTTTCACAATTAGTCAACTTTACTGCAATTCAAGCATAAATGCATGAAAGTCAAGTGTGAAAATAAAAGAGGTAAAATATTATGTCAAGAACACATTGAAGTTAAATAAAAATGACTAAAACTCAATAAAAAGAGTTAAATAGTAAAATGAATTACATGAACATGTAGAGCATTACATATACAATTATATACCCAATAACTCTACCCCAGCGGTTCTCAACCTAGTTGAGACTTCGACTCCCCTGTGCTGATGTCACGCACTGATGTTTGGGTCCGACATCATCGGGTCATGTGTCACATGATGACATGCAGGTGAAACGTCATCATGTACGCGTGTCACGTGATGACATTTGGGCCTGACATCACCACGCAAGAATCCTTATATAAACAGACCCGCGCTCTTTATCGGCTTCACGACCCCTGTGAGAGAGTTGTTTGACCCCCAAAGGGGTCACGATCCACAGGTTGAGAACCGCAGCTATACCCTAACTGATCAAAGATCAGAAAAAAATCAAATTGATTATTGTCGATTACTAGAATCCCCTCCTCCATTTATTATCGACAAATTGACAGTTTAATGAAAGATACCCTGACTTAAAAAATGCTTTGAAAGATAATGTCACTCCTAATGATAAAATGTCTAAATTCTATGCAGCATTAGTGGTTTCTTTTGGTTACGGTGTTAGTAATAATGTATGGTTATTAGATAGGTATACTAGGTATAAAGATTGTAAATACCCTTATAAAAACCCATATTTATTGATGTTAGGGCTTTTTTCAGATTTAGCCAGATCACTGCCAGTCTAGGACAATATCTGTGTGAAAAGAATGAATAAGCACTTTTTGGAATCTGTTCAAAATGATTGTTAAAATCCTGAATATGAATCTGGATCTCATTATTGTGTCTGTATTCTTATACATTGAGAATATATCCTTATATAAAGGATATATTGAAACTCAGATTCAGCTCTGCAGTAACATTTATAGGTTGAGTAGTTGGGCTTCTGTAGCTAAAAAAGTTGACTAGTACCTATGTCTATACTGAAAAACTACACAGCTAGAGCTTTATATACTCACAAAATTCTCTCTGTACTAATTCAGGAGAAAACCATTATTAATTTAATTCGGTGAAGAGGTAACAAATTATTCTACTCCCTGGACAACAACTACAACAACTGCAAAGCTGACTCTAACAGGCTGCTCACGATTATAAGAAAAAAGACATTCATCCTTTTAATCTTTTCCTATAAATAAGAAGAAACAAGAAACACAATGGTAACTTTTTTATATGTATTATGTAAAATGTTCTGCCAAGTACATGCAAATACTGCAGGGTAATTTGTCATTTTTAGTGTAAATGGTTCTGTAACCTCTGTAGGGCTATTTTATATTGCTATTGTTGACATTTAAATTTCTTGATAATTTCTTGATGTTTTTGATAATAGCTTGACTGTTTAGTTTTAGGATTTAGTTTATAATTTAGCCTTAGATGTCTTCAATTTACTTTTCAGTTTACTGTCTGGTTTAATTTAGTGAGCTTTAGTTCCAGACTCAAATTCAGAAAGCAATGCAATTACACATTTCATATAGCATGCAGTCATTGTTGCTGTTGTGTTAGCCATGCTAAGAGTGGATAAGTATTTGAGGAGAATCATTTACAAAACAAAAAGTGAAAAATCATACTGATAGTAACTTATAGCAAAGTTATTTCAGAGTTGTATTGGGCCAATCATACAGTAGTTAACTGCTGATTAGGTGCATTGGATTAACTGTGCAATGATGCACCTATGTTAATAACTAAGTTAAAAAGAGTTGGAATTGATGCAAATGTTCTGAGAATTCACTGCTCTTTTGAACAGGGTAAATGTGAATTTCATGGATATCCAAAGTTCTACATTCTTGACTCCACCTTTATACAGGACATGGAATTCTGAGATAATCACTAATATTCTTTAATACACTAAAGCTCTAAAACGTACCTGTAATTTATAACTCTATAAATGGCTAGTTTATCTGACATCATTACAATTATACCAATTTCCTGCTTAAAATCATAATTCTGAAACATTTTCTCTGAGAGCAAATTCTCCTGTCTGTTTCTGCATCTCTACAACTGCCACTGTACCCCTTTAGTGAGTAAATGTTTGGCAGAGTATCATGGAATTTGTCGTAAAGCATGTTCTAATACATTGAAAGGACTAATTTCCTGTGCTACAATAATAGGCTGCTACCGTCACAGTCGCTTCTTTATAATGTGAATATTGTCGCAGTCCCAACTTGTCTTAACATTAAAAAGTTGTTGTGACTTTACAATGGGGAAATTGTAGCAGATTTGCTATGGGAATCCGCTGTTTGCAAATTCCACAGTTGAATTCACTTTTAAGTGAATAACCCCCTATAGTGAATAACCTCTTCTTCTTTATGCTTCTAATTATCACTCTATTTGACATATTCATAAAAGTCAAAAATATTTTCCACCATTTTAACTTTGGTAATTTCACATTTGGTGCAAATATTTTTATATCACTGATATCGATATTTATAATACCCAACAAGACTATTTTGTTCACTGAAAAGTGTTTGCCTGATTTAGGGTGGGCGAAAACCAATTATTCCCCATGAAGAAGGTCCTGCAACTTAGCTGTAGTCATCTGAGCTTTCCCATTGAAAAGTATTGGCAAAATTGATTTACTACTCTATTGACAACACTGTAAAGTGTGCCGGTTTAAATGCATAGGAAATTTTCAATATAAGATCTTTTATAATATTGCCATTGTTTTTAACCCATATAAATTGATCAAATTGAAAAAAAGCGCAGTATACAAAAAAATAATAGGAAAACGCATTGAAGATTGGAGAAATTAATTAGAATTCAACAAACGGGTTTAAATGATTGTCACTCTTGAAAGAGAGATATTTACTAAAGTCAAAAAGTATTTTGACTAGTTACTGCAAGAGGAACTGCCTATTTAACTTGTATCTCTGATTTCTCCCATTTGCAAAGCTGTTCCAAGGCAATTTTAGCTTCCAAAAGTATTTTCCTGCCTCAGGCTGGTGAAATCCCATTATTCCCTATAAAGTTGGTCCTGTCACTTAGCCACAGTCGAAAAAGATTTCCTCAAGAAAAAAAAAATATTGATATCGATCTGAAATGAAAAAGGAACCTAGCAAAAATATCGATATCGTGATATCGGCAGTTTTCCAGCAATATTATGCCTTTTCCATAGAAATGAACAGATTAAACATTTTGATCGAAATTCGATATTGCGATATCGATAAACTTCCGATATTGCGATATAAGCAAAAATCGTTTGATATCACAATATCGATATTTTCGATTTTATTAAATTTCACCCCCTATGAAGTGTGTCCCTGTTAGCTGATCAATATTTATCAAAAGCCATTTATTTTAATGGAGAAGGTTTTTTTTTATTGATTCTTGATAAATCGGGGACATTGGAAAAATATAGGGAAATAAAAAGTTCCAGTGAAACAAATCAAAATTGTCTAAATGATCTTAATACATATCTCCATAGAGCAGTGGTTCTTAACCTTGCTTGAGGTACCGAACCCACCAGTTTCATATGCACATTCACCGAACCCTTCTTTAGTGATAAATCACTTGATCTCCATGGTGGAGGCTCCGCCGAACCCCTGAGACCGACTTACCAAACCCCTAGGGTTCAATAGAACCCTGATTAAGAACCACTGCCATAGAGTAACAACAACGAGAATATATAACACTGGGTATTTATAGTCACTGTACTTTTTTATTGTAGTGAAAATAACAAATGCGCAGTCTTCATCCACCTTTGCTCCTGCTCTATAATTACTTTACAAAGTGATATACAGAGCTGTAATGAATCAATGTATTTAAGAGTACACAATGAATATTTAGTTTTTTTGAACAGGGATACATTTATCACCATTTCTGTAGGTATGTTACTGTATGATTTAAATTATAATATAACCTTGCAAGCATTTTACGCAGATTTATAGTAAAGTTTCTTCAAACATAGGGTTGTTGTAATTTACCTACAATAATAATACAATGATTACAAAGCAACCTAATATAGAGCAGTAAAGAAAAAAAAAACAATACAGTTTACCTGAAATGTAATTATTTCTCCTGCCAATTCTGATTATAAAGTCAGCGGGCTGGAACTTCTGACATAAACAGACTAGCGCTAAGCATGAAGAATGTATAAGGCCTAAAGCTGTACATTTTTTTTGTTGGGCTAATATGTAATAATGAAAAAGCATATTCCATTTTTCAAGGCTATTTTTTTTTCCCACTGAAATGAAAGTACCAGTTCCCGCAACTGCATTTTCTTAAGTTTAAGAAACTTATGAAGGTAATTTTGAGCGGTTTGATTAGTTTATATTCGATTTGCCGCTATTTGGCGCTTTTTCGACTTTATTTTTTTCTTGCACTTATCAATTCGATTGATCTATATAGGGTCCAAAAAAAGTCATACTGAAAAAGATCAACATTGAAAAATATCAACAGATTGAGGGGGGAATTCAGCATTCAGCGAAGTGAGCTCCGAAGCCTTTGGCTCTCTTCGCAAATGGTATTATGCGCATGCTGATGTCCTGCACGCGGACATCAGCATGCGCATTAAAGGGATTTCCGTCTCGGTGATACCAAAAGAGTTGCCTCGCCAAGACAGGAATCCCTTTAATGCGCATGCTGATGTTCGCGTGCAGGAAAAAGGGGGGGCCTTTTTTTCTGTTTTTATCACCTATTGGACCTAATATGGATCCTGTTTTAACCGCTATTTGAAATAAAACATTTTTTGCTTTTAACATCAGGTGAACTAAAATAACAAACCATACAAAAAAAGAAAAAAAAAAAATCACAAGAATTAAATGTCCAAGAATCAATTAAGACAAGGTTCAATACATTGGGTGACATCAATTATAAGGTAAAAAATACCTGTTTTCTAACATCTTGTTCCAACAGTAAGAGATGTTCTGGTTTTCAGCTATTCAGCAGAAGTGATGGTAAAACAAATAAGACAGAGGACAATGCTGGAAAGATAACAAATATCACAAAATAATGAAAACGTAAATTTTGCTTATGTATTTTCTTTTTTTTAATAAAACACAAATGATATAATTCTTCAAGTGTAAGACATTGATTAATACTCTTGTGTATTGTATTTCCACTTAATTTGATGAAATGGAGATAGGAACTCTGATTGTTTATGTTCTTTACTCGCTGATATAGAATAATTCCTCTTTATCTCTACAAAATGGTCAGAAGGTTCTGCTCCTATCTTCTCTGTAATAAGCGCACTTTCAAACTGGCAAACTGCACCTTGAATGTAACTGCTAGCTCAAACACAAAACCAAATAATTAGTTTTCTGTTCACTTTCAGATATTACTGATGTCAAAAGATTTTATATGCCTGGAAAATGTTGTACAAGCTTGTACTTATCTAGCAGAGAAAATGACATGTCAACTT
>WMED01000114.1:25227-44751 GCA_019650415.1 Pipa parva
GTTGAGCTGATGGTTTAGTTCCCTAAACCTAAGTTCCTTGCTGATTTGTAATTTATTTGCAGGAAGACATTTACAAATAAGCTCGTTAAAATGTCATTAAATCAATTCCTAATCAGGGAGGAAGAAGAAAGTTCATTCTAAAACTAACTGGGTTGTGGTGGAGGAGCAAGCTTGCTGGTTTCATATATGTGAAGAACATGGCTTACACAGTCCAGAAAAAAGAGAAAGGTCTATGATCCCCCCCCCCCAGAGACAGACTTTTCCACAGGCACTAGAATAGTTGCACAAAAGGGTAAAGGACAGATAGTGGGCGTGGTCTAAGGAGCTATGAATTATTTGTATATAAGCTTTTGAGCTGTAAATCCAACCCTGGATCACATTGGCAAACATGGAATGATATGGTAGGTAAGGTATTTCTATCATACTTGTCCATAGTAAACTTCTTCATTTTGAGCCTAGGGTAAGTGTAAACTCTAAGTACTCTGAGTGTTGAAAAGGTGACGTCACTCTCCAGCGCTGTCCCTTGAAGTGATGTCATCGCACCTGTGCCATCCCCCGAAGTGACATCATTGCACCTGCATATGCATTGGGGGAGGAGAGCTCCCCTGCGAGCGAGTGCTCCTTCAGTGCAGGCCACGGATCCAGCCTGAAAACTGTCGGATTGGGTCTACGGCCTGTACTGAAGGCAGCTTTGGCGACGGCTTGCGTGCTAACAGAGAGGGCTCTGTGTGCCCTCTTTGGCATGCGTGCCATAGGTTTGCCATCCCTGGCATATAGTATCACTGACATTGTAAACAGACAGCTTGGCTTCATATTGTGGTTGATACTGAAGAAACCTTTTTCTGAATTTTGTCATGAACCCACAAAGGTCATTTAAATCTTGAACTTTGCTAAACTGGTTCTCTCATCTTTACTTCTTTAGTATTGATACTAACAGCATGTTGCATTATCAGTTTAACTTTCAGAAGCCCGCACGACTGGCCTTCACCTTGTTTATGTTATAATATATTGTCCCTTTTCCTTTACCCTGTGGTTTTACACATTAGAATTAATCTTTTAAAACTCATATAATTCAAAACACTTTTAAAATGCTTTCATACCCACACCATTAAGGTAAATTCATTGCAGGTTTGCTTTTACAGTGACTCATAAACCAAGCTGACAAAGTTTATGCTTTAAACTGCAGATTTTATGGAAGCATCTGACTTACATATCCACTTCTTTTTTTTTTCAGAATGTTCACCAGATGCATCAGTGAAGATTCCCAGAATTAATCAGAGTTCTGGGTAAAGGAGTCACTTATTCAAAGTAGGATTTCAGTGAATGCCCTTGCTAGCAACCTGGAAAAATGACAGACTTTTAAAGACAGATTAATAAGTGAGCTATTACCCCACTGTAGCAGTTTCCTTGTCTTATGTAGGGGATCATCAACAATATAATGGTGACCCTTTTAGACTTCATGTTGTTACAGGCAGAGATGCCAACACCATATTATATAGATCTCTAAATCTAAATGTTTTTGCCTTATACAACTGGGACTTTGGTGGAACGGTTGCCAACATGGCATAAGATACTGTCATAAATATGTTCTATAGAACTTGCCCATGAAGAAGAGAAGTAAGGTTGGCTATCTTGGCCTTCAAAAAGACACAGACCCTAAAAGATCTGCCACAATCCTGCAACAAAGTCCTCATCACTTTTTACACAATCTGAATTTTGCTATTTACCAGCTAAAAGCTCAAGATACTAGTGTGAATACCATATCTCTCATAATTTGCTTTCCTATATGTCTGAACCTTGGAAAAGAAAGGATTTGAAACTTTTTATTTATTTAAGTCATAAAAGGTTCATGGCTTGGATGCCAGCATAGAGGTTAACATTGGTTGGTTAACATTGGATGCCAGCATAGAGGTTAGCAGTACCATTCTCTCATTAGCTAAGCTTTGTAAAAAAAAATATTCCTATTTTTGTATTACTCCAAGCTGTTTTTTTTTTTAAATCAGATTTCTACATTACTATGAGGGTCCATCCCAGGGAGTATATTCCTAGGTGTAACCCATACTCTGTTGATAGCCTCCATTCAAGTCTAAAATGGCAGTAGAATTTGGTGGGATTAATGTGATATTCGTTTCATGTATATTTTCAGATATGAAGGTTTAATAAATGAAGCTGTTAGGATTAAGATATAGGGAATTCAGGATACTCCGAAGTGAGGTGCGGAGTGTTCGCCTCACTTTGGACTGACTGATCTGCGCTCGCTGATGTCCTGCACACGGACATCAGCAAGCACATAAAAGTGATTCCAGTCTTGGCGAGAGCAAAAGAGTTGCCTCGCCGAGACTGGAATCCCTTTAATGTGCTTGCTGATGCCTGCATGCAGGACATCAGCGAGCGCATCTCAGTCAGTCCGAAGTGAGGCGAACACTCCGCACCTCACTTCAGAGTATCGTGAATTCCATAATCTGAAATAATTCAGATCCATTGTACATTTTTTTTCAATTAAATGTTACATAATTATACCAAAAATTAGACATTATTTTCTTTCCAAATGGTAGTTTGAAGTCAAATGTATTTAATTTTGTAGAGAAAATGTGTGTGTGTGTGCAAATAAGCATTACCTCTTTAATTCCGTGTCCTTTGAAATATCCATCTTCATCTTTTTTTTTTTTACTTTCCTTTGGTTTTGTTTCCTTTTATCCATCACCACAGCTCCTTTTCAAGCTATATAAAGCTATATATATTTTCCTTTCAAGATGCAAAATGTCTTACCGACAGGAAGGAACTTGGAACACAAAGAGATCTATTAGAAGTCACCATGAACATTTAGAGAACAATAAGACTATTAGTATGTATCTAGAATGAATGGAGCTTCAAGCAACCCTCAAGCTGGGATGTAAGAGAGGATGTATAATATAAAACTGTACTTATATATATAATATTACTGTGTAATGTCAAGTAAGAAGACTGAAGTGTTAAAACAATTGAAACTTAAAGTTAGGAGTTTATGATCTGGCAATTAATACAAAATATTGTCCTTTGTGTATTGGTTATGGCTCTGATGCCATTGCTGTACTTTGGTTTTGTTTGGGTTTTTACTATTTTTCCAAATGTTTTGGCTTTGTTTTTTTAATTAAAAAATAAATAAATAAACATTTTTTTATATATCTTGTGCATTTGGCTTTCCCACATTCATACCATAGTAATGTGACATGGAGAAAGTTACATTGCAGATCACCCACATGCTTGACATGTTTTTTTTATAATTAAATTAAAGCTGTTTCTTTAAGACCGTATTTATTTAGCACTTGATGAAGTTTTATTATCGTAACAATACATTTGAAGATGATTGGAGTGAGAGTAATCTATGTTTATTTGTATTTAATGATTTGTAACCAACCACTCTCTGAGGTTAGATCCCTCCAGAAAGTGCTATGTAGTATCCATAGACTGAAAACTTTCCCCTGCTTATGCCCCTCCATGGGAGGGGAAATTGTGGGAGCAGTTCACACAATGCCCTGCTTCCCATTAAATAATTTAGAAGTGGACCTCAGAAAATCCTTTTGATGAAATTCTATATTAAAGTGTATTGCATTAAGTGTAGAGACGCCATCTCAAACCAATTACCTTGAACAAATAAAGTTGAATCCCAGGATTTCACTGAAGTCTTAGAGATTATAGTTGGGTGCTTGACAAGGAAGCTTCTATAACATCCAAGGTCCAAAACAAAGTGAATGTCAGCACTCCAAAGACAATAAAAATACATCTTTATTGTGTATTATAAAATCCAGCTAAGCAACAAAAACACAGGGTACTCTTACACACCTTCCAACTGTTACCATAACGCTCACCTGATGTCTATGTGGAGTCTCTAGCTTCCTGTGCATGATCCCTCTGATGAACCAACTCATCTTAGGAAACTTACTAGGATAAAATTTAGTACAAAAGAGATATTTTTTATTACCAAAGCCACTCCACAATAGCTCCTGTACTGAGTGATCCATCCTCATGCAACCATTGGACATATAGTCCTCTTTCACTCCCCAATGCCAAAACACAGATAAAATAACTCTATAACCTAATCATTTTTCTTTTGTGGTAGGCTTGGCAATTGGCTTACCTATGCCTTACAAGCATAAGATGGACTACTAACCTAATAAATCACTCTACTGGAGCTCAGTTTTTCCACTGGGCTACCTTGGTATCAACACTTTTCTTCTTTGGTTTTCATTCACTAACCCACTGAGCAAAGGGCTATGGGGAATAAGAGATGATTTTTTGGTCTCCCTTCTATGACACACCCCATCACATAGTATGGTAATAAATCCTAAAGAACCCTTGCATTTTATTAATTACCCACACAACAAAAGGTAGGTGAAAATTATGGGAAAGGAATTTTTTTCATGCACCACTGCACACAGGGTGGGTTAGGAGGGTGGTGCTGGTAACTACTTTATGGAATTGAGTGAAGATTATGCCCCTTAATAGAACATGTGAAGATTCTAACCCACTGATCGGTACCATAACAAAATGTATTCCCTTTCAATTCTTTCTTCGTGATGTGCTGCACCCTCACCTGTGAGCCAGCACTGATCTCTACTGCAAAGATACAGGCTACTCACTTTATGCCTCAGTGCTTACAGGTATCAGCAATCTGATTACCTGCAATTTGTAATATGTGCATAGCATGATAAAATCTGAAGTTCACTGGAACATAGTTTCTAAATCACTTTTCACTTCTAAAAATTATTTCATCTATGTAAGGGAAACTCTTCACATCCTATGATTAGATTAGATTAGATTAGATTAGATTAGATTAGATGAGTTTATTTTCACTGAGTAGTACATTTATACATACCAGCGAAATTAAAGTGCGTCCATATATAAATATATATTATAAAACACAAGTAAAATAAATTAGTATATAAAAGAAGAATAAATAAATATTAGAAGAAAGAAAGGAAAAGTGCAATCAATAATCTGAATAAATACAGACATGCAATGCAGATTTTTTTATCCAGAACCAGGGACAGGATATTGCAGTGTAAAGGGGAGGGGGGGAGGCTATGTGTGGAGCAGGGAGAGGTTCAATTTGACAATGACATCAGGGAAGAAGCTTTTTTTAAGTCTATTAGTCCTAGAGTTAAGACATCTGTAACGCCTTCCAGAGGGGAGAAGGGAAAACAGATTATGATTAGGGTGATTGGCATCATTAATGATATTTAGAGCTCTGGACAGGCAGCGGCTACGGAAGATGCTTTCAATAGTAGTCAGCTGAATTCCAATGATTCGTTGAGCCGTGTTGACTACTCTCTGGAGTGCTAGGCATTCTGAAGCACTACAGTTGGCAAACCAGGCCGTGATGCAGTATGAGAGGATACAGGATACTTTCGATGGAGCACCTGTAAAATTCAACAAGTATCCTGGAGCAGACACCAGCTCTCTTGAGGCACCTCAGAAAATGAAGCCATTGCTGGGCTTTCTGTATAGACTTGCTGGAATGAAGGGACCACTTTAGATCGTTTGACAAGTGTACACCAAGGAATTTAAAGCTATCCACTCTATTCACTTCAACATTGTTGATTAGGATGGGTGGGTGCTTGTGTTCCATGTTTCTTTTCCTAAAATCTATAATCATTTCTTTGGTTTTCTTGGTATCTAATGTGAGCTTATTGGAGTCACAGCAGGAGGTTGTTAACCTCTTCCATGTAAACAGATATGTCATCACCTTTGATAAGGCTGATGACAGTGATGTCATCGGTGAATTTAATAATGAGGTTGGAGTTATGAATGGTGGTACAGTCATAGGTGAAAAGGGAGTACAGAAAGGGACTGAGGACACAGCCTTGGGGGACAATGGTATTGAGGCTGATAGATGAGGAGACTGAGCTACTGAGTCGAACAGACTGTGTTCTGTCAGACAGGAAGTTCAGAATCCAGTTGCGCATATATGAGTTGATACCAAGTTGCACAAGTTTATCAGTCTGGATGGCAAGACGGTGTTAAAGGCCGAGCTGAAGTCTATGAAAAGCATCCTGACATGGGAGTCTCTGCGCTCCAGATGCGTGAGAGCCGAGTGCAGAGATGTGGCAATAGCTTCCTCAGTGGAACGGTTTTTATGGTATGCAAACTTGAGGGGGTCAAGGGAATCAGGGAGACAAGTTTTAAGATGCTGAAGCACTAATCATTCTAGACATTTGGCAACCAATGAGGTCAAGGCGATTGGGTGAAAGTCATTTGATTACTTGGCAGCATTAGATTTGGGGACAGGGACTATGATCTCAGACTTAAGAATAGAGGGGGACAGTGCCTTGACTGAGGGACAAGTTACAGATGTCGGTGAAAACATCAGCCAGTTGAACCACACAAGCTTTAATGACACGACCGGGGACACCATCTGGACCAGCAGCTTTTTTGGCATCCACTTTATAGAGACAATCCCTAACTTCCTTGCTGGTGAGAACAAGAGGTAGATGAGAGGGGATGCTTAACTGTGGAGATATGTTGTTCAGCCGGTCGAAGCAGACGTAGAAATGATTTAGGTCGTCAGCCAGTATGAGATTGCGTATGCCTTTCCACATACGTCTGGGGTCAGAAGAAGTAAAGTGTTCTTCAATCTTCAGCTTATAGGAGTGCTTCGCTTCAGCTATTCCCTTCCTGAGGTTGGATTTTGCCAGTCTGTAAGCGGACTGGTCCCCTGATCTAAAGGCCCGGTCTCTATTTTTGATTAGGAGCCAGATGTGATTATTCATCCAGGGTTTTTGATTGGGAAGGGTGCGGATGTTTTTTTGGGAAGTCACCGCTTCTATACTTTCAGAGATATATTTAGGAACAGAGTTGGTATAAGTGTTGATATCGGTATGGGCATCGGATGTGGAAAGGGGAGTGAAAGCCTTCCAGTCTGTGTGGAGAAACTTTAGTTGAAGGGCTAAGATTATGGTTTTGGTCTGATGTATTTAGCAATATAAATGCATTTGCACCTTTTCTTATTTTAATAGGGTAGATCTAGCACTGATCTAAAGTAAGATAACTCACCACTAGACTACTAGCTAGAAACCTCAATGCAGACCCTTGCAGGATCTATTTTTGTATTGAGATATACAGTAGATATTTAATTTATCTAAAGTGCTGATGTCCTATGTACTGTAGGCAAACCCTCTTACTTGGTAGAAATAGGTCACAAAGTAGCAATTGTTTCATTATTCATCCTAGAAGTAGCCAAAGGAAATATATGCCTGTTTGTGTAGTGTTCCTCTCCATAAGGTTGCTGAAGCTATGAAAAAGTTTGACAATAGCTGTCTATTTTTTTATGCTTGATGTGCATTTTTAAGCATCTATAATTAAAGAAGCGTTTTACCTCAATTATTTTATATTTTATTATATTGTTCCCTGCTCACTGCAGAGCTGTACAATAGTTATTTGAAGACTTCTGCAAGACTGTAATTGTATTCTCTGTTTTCAGTTAGCGAGAGAGGGGAGATGAAAAGAATATTTCTGAAGCAGAAAAACTTTCTATTGTAGCGGGTTTTAATATACTTTATTTAACCCTTGTGCTAAAAGATAGAGTTTTTGTCCATTAAACAATGAAATGGTTCAGCACACAGTCATCAATACTAAACACTGACAATTTCATTTGTCAGAATTTAAATTTACTCTATTTTGGATCCACTCAAATTGAGTAGCAATATAATTGAAATATTTTATGTTTGTAACATACGTTTTAATAAATCTCAACCATTTCAGCTGCTACTTAGAAACCTAGCTGGAAGAAAGTTGTAGCAGTCAAATCTCTCCAACATTGTGTATGGGAAAGTTGTATCATAACCCTCAACTAGATGGTGGGGGACAATGATTCTCCCCCCAACAGCGACATCACTGTTTTTTGATCACCTGTGCACCAGTGACATCATTATTGGCATCACCTACTTCATTGTGGCAGACCAGGAAGAAGGTACCGGGTTATGGGTTAGGACCGGGGGAGTGGAATTGGGACTAAGGACTTGTGACATCAGGACAGGGACTCGGGTCCTTTGGAAAGGACCTGAAAGATGCAACTGTCCTGCAGAATCCATGATGCTTGGTTGATATGTGTATGCCAATGAGAATTGCTTTGCATAACACTGACCAAAAAAAATATATACTGTATATGCATGAAGACCTTTGAAAGTAACAACAAATAAATAATTTTACTCAGAGCTAACATAATAACAATAATGAATTCTTCTTTGATTTTTATATTTATTATTTTTTTGGCAGTGTTGAAAAATAAATGCGTCTGTCCTGTTCATTTCTTATCCTTCACGCTTACACTAAGCACATTGACTGCATTCCCAGGACAACGGTCAATACTGACCACTCTTACACTGCAAGTATCTGCAGGGTAAATTCTTACTACTTACGCATTTGTGAATTAAGCTACGCTTGTGTTATACAACGATGATGAGATAATAAATTAACTTGGTACAGTGGATGATATAGTCTGTGAATGCTGCTACTGCTGATATTAGTACCCCACCCCTGGTACATATGAATGTGAATCCCTATATTTGCATATTCAGCAAACTCTTCGATGTGGTGAGACTAATTAGGGAATTCACCATAGTGCGAAGTGAGCTCCGGATCCTTCGGCTCACTTCGCACAGACTGTTATGCGTTCGCTGATGTCCTGCACGCGGACATCAGCGAACGCTTTAAAGGGATTCCAGTCTCAGCGAGGCGATGTCCTGCATAAATTGAGGGAAATATTCTTCCTTTTGCTAAAATTAAAAAGACTACATAGAGAATGGAATTTATCTCTAGTTAATGCCACAAAAAACATCTAAACTATTAACAGCAGTTTCATTGCATTACAAAGACCTTACATTTTTTATTCATCTTTTAATTATACTGAATTTCTTTGACTGTCAGCATGGCAAAATATCAATTACTGTAGAGACTTAATAATTTAGTTCTAAAGAACAGAATACATTATTTCCTATAGAACATGGGTTACATTTGGCATTTGACATTCTTCAAATATCTTTTTATGATCTACCCCATTCTTCAAAAGAAAACCTCAAATTAATTTCTAACAGTTTTACCATGATCCATTTATATACATTCGTTTTGCAAAAGACAGTCTGTGAATATATCTCATTATTTTGTGTTATATCTCTATTTGATAGCAAATGAAGACATGCACATGTTGAAAAACAGTAAATCAAATTCACTTTAAATAGGAGACTCATAAACAGGGTCATAATGAAAAGAGCAACTTAAACTCAAGTAAACTGTAAAGGTGTTAATATCATACTTGCTAGTAGCAAATTGGTTGACCCAGTAGACCTTACTCTTCATTTCCATGGAAATAAATACAGGATAGTAACTCAGTAAGTGGCAAAGGCAAAATAAACATAAGTAGATTGAGATAACAAGGTCATTTATGCTGTATGTCCCATTGACAAGCACAATAATTTTGGTTTGTTGGAGTAAATTTATACATGAGAAGGTAAAATACATTCAGATCCTATGTTTTTAGGTGGAAGTTTAAGAAAATATTGGCTTCTTTTTTATTTTTTGCATAGTAAAGAATGCAAACTGACTGTGTCTGATGTAGGGAATCACTCAAATGTTTTAGCAGTCTTTCATGAGTAACATACCGCAAGCAGTGAGTTTCTTTTATATACAACTTTTATTTCCAAAAATGAACTTAAACACAATCTTTCTTGGCAAAACAAAACAAAAAAAAAAAAAAACAGTTGAACACAACTTTCAAAGTGAATAGTCCTTTCTTGGAAAAACAGTGGGTAACTGCAACTGATATAGTTCTGATTTAGTAAGCAAAGTATACTTTCTCTTCTCCAGGGTTCTCTCTTTAAGGTCTCAAAGTGCTGTACAGCCACAATCCTATAACAGGGTCTTTCTCCACAAGTACCTGTGTCACAGTTATAACGGAACACACAGGGATTACCACGGCAACTGAGTCACCACTAGAGGTGCTATAGAGAACCCAGAACCTGTTACGCCTCTAGAAGCACTAAGGTGTTCTAAACGAGAGGGGAACAGGATAAGGTGGTACACCTTCTGGAAGCACTAAGGTGTACGTGCACATGTGAAGCAAACAGTGAGTGAGAGGAATAGGAATAACTTGACTTAAATGAAGATGTGGATCCTCTGTACCACAGTAGGAGTTGACTCTGGTTAACCCTGAGGCGTGGAGTCTAAGGAGGGCCAGGTATTCACCCTTAACCCCCAAAAGGGGATATGGCCTTTGCAGCAGGCACCTCCCAGGTTACAGCCCTCAGGATAACCCCCTCTGGTAGCAGCTGGAACTCACTTGGACCCCTGGCGGTATCCTGGAACAGCTCAAGGCACATAGAGATGAACCCATTAAGAAGCTGTTACTCTATGCAGGAGCAGGCTGTAAAAAAGCATAAATAAGCAGGCAGGCAGACAGGTACTTGCATAAAACACCAGACACACAATCCGTAGAGAACCCCCAATCCTAACATAAGGTGCCAATTAATACTCGAGCGCTGTGCTAATCACAGTGCTCCTTTTTAAATCCCCTGCTTGCTGACGTCAGCCGGCCGTGATTGGCCAAGAACCTGGAAGAGCTGGACTATATGCAGCCCCAGCACTTGCCAGCATCAGAGACACCGGGAACACGAGCAGTGCAGGAGCTGAGGTAAGAACTGCTCGTGACACCTTGTTTCCCTCATAAAGACTCACAGCACCATCCAGAGAAAATGGATTCCTACTTTAGCAACAACAACAACCACACCCAACTGGCTCTCCCAGATGCCTTTTAACTAGGCTCTAGCCTGCAGCTAAGCTAATTTATAAATGTGTACTGATCTCCAGTAGAATGTTTGCATTATTGGGGCAAAATATCTCCCCTCAAACACAACACCCTCATACTTGTTTAGAAACATCATTGCATTGTACTAAAAAAAGTATGATGTAATCAGAATTTGGCTTCTTTAGCCTAGAAAAAAGATTAAGAAGTGACCTAATAAACATAATATAAAATATACCAGGGGTCAGTATAGAGATCTTCCCCACAATATATTTATACCAAGGACTGTAAGTATAAAAAGGGGGCATCCTTTTCATTTAGAGGAAAAAAAAAGTTTGTGGAACAACATAGAAGGGGGTTCTTTACTGAAATGAGTAGTGAAGTTATGGAACTCACTGCCTGAAGAATTCTTCATGGTTGATTCCATTAGAGTACAAAACAGGTTTGGATTCTTTCCTTCAGTGTACAAACATAACAAGTTATGGAAACTAAATAACTGAAGGAAGGATCTTCATCCAGGAAATTTTTTCCCTAATATGAGGATAATTGTCTCTTGCATCATTGGTTTTTTTGCCTTCCTCGGGATCAGCATCCTAGGAAAATAGGCTGAACTAAATTAACCTGTTTTTTTTTTTTTCAACCTTATATAATATTTATATATAATAACAATGTTATTTCCATTTAGTTCAAGTGGGTAGTCCCATCTCTATGCCAGCAAATGTAAATAAAAATATTTATTCTGCTTGGTACATGGTTATGAAAATACTGGACTATTTATATGCAGAAAATATCTATTGATCCTTTGCTGACCTACAAGCTGAATATCAAGCACTTCATTTTGATGGGTTTACATACTTCAGAATTACTAACATTTCACCATGATGTAATCGATTTCATTTGAAAACTAGCTCCCAAATCCCCGTTAGAAATTGTTCCATCAGCAGTCCCTTAATTCTAAATGAATTTATCGATTCACACTTTCAAACACAAGACTGCAATTGGTCCAAGTTTCAATATAAGTAAACGTACTAGTAAAATTGGAAAAGGATATTTGCTCTGTATTCATTGTAGATGCATGGCATACAGTCTACACATTAATAAAAGCAGCATTTTGATGTAATGAATATATTGAGCTGCTATTTAAACATGTATTGTGATGGTTTTTTAATACCCTTCAGTTTTAGAAATCTCCCCACAATTTTGTCTGGTTACTAGAGAAATCATGTGTGGGCTAATAGATCCTGAAGAGTCAAGTGTAAAAAGGAATCTTTCTAAAAGTGACTACAACTGGAATGTAAAATTGTAATATTGATATAAAATTATTTCAGGCTGTAAATAAGAGCTTATAGTTACCACTGTTAACTACACTGTCCATATAGCACTTTGAAAGATGATGATAATGGGAGTAAACCTTGCTATTTAGCTAGGGACATATTTATCAAAATTGCAGTATTAGTAGCATGCCATTTTTTCTAGGGTACATAGGGAATATGGTGTGATGTTTTCTGCCAAACGCTATCAAGTACTCTCCAATTTGTACTGCTGTTTTCCTACCAATTATCCAATCTATGAATTTGCTTGACATATCCCTGACCTCAGTCTAGTGTGGATGTGCTCCTGCTTTCAGCATTGTCTGTCCTTGACTTTCCCTTTCTCGCACTTTCTTTTCAATGGCTGCCACTGTACCTAAGACCTTGTGAAAGCTGAGAGTGGTCCCAACAGGAAAAAAGAATCACATGAAGTGCTATCATCTGAAGTTCCTAATCAGTTCATTGACCGTATAAAGTCACTACCACCGACAAAGGTCACAGAGCTCCAGCTATAGTTTATTAAGCTGTAAATTACATTACAGTCCACCAAGGAAATCTGTAATCAGGACCATTTATACAGGTCATGGAACAGAAAGGTGACTTTTACCATCTTCATATATTTTAAAGCAGAGGATTCAATATATACTACATCTGTTTATTGACTCTTCATGAGACTTTTAGCATTGGAGGCATCTGTGCAAATTAATATAGCCAGAGTGTATGTGCCAGTATATACCTAGTTTTAACAAATTCATATTGGCTTTACCAGCTGATTTCAGTACACATATACATAAACCTTATCAAATGCATACAGGGAATGATAAATTTATAGATACTTTATGTGGGGATGAAACTACACAATATCGGCCACTTTAATGCCTCAGAGCTACACATCTGATTACTGAAGAGCTTAGATGAATACTGCAGACTGCATATGCTTCTCTGCAAACCTCCAGTGCACAGCTGAGCCAATTAATTATCAGCCTTTCAGTATGAATATTTTAGATATGTTTTTGGGTCTAAAGGGGTAGAATTGCTTAAACATATAAAACATGTATTGGGCAGGTTTCTACTGGAGTCTATTCACACTGTATTCAGAATTCAGTTACTATTAATTCTGAAGAAATAGAACACCTCATATATATTGAGTAGACTATTACTTCAGTCAAGAACCCTTAAAAAATAAAGCTGCTGAATAGTAATGATATATCGTGTAGATGGTGGTTTATTTTATATATATACTGTATATACACACAAAAGCAAAAAAGTTGACACACACTCCTGGGTCTAGGACCCAGGAGTGCGTGCAAACTTTTTTGCTTTTGTTTGTTTGGTTGTTTTGGGACAGCACCCGGGCATATAATTGTTTAAGGAGGTGTGCTTGGATATTTTGCTATATCTACAGTATATATCTATCTATATATATATACTATATATATAGATAGATATATACTGTATATATATATATATATATATATATATATATATATATAAAATGCAGCTTTGGATGAACATGGTCATGCAGGTAGATTGAGATGTTGAGATATAGAGACAGAGGTCAATCTTGTCCCTTTGAAAGAAAATATTTATTAAACAAGAAAAGACCAAACTAAAACACTTCACAAAAACAGATCCTTTGCCATCCACTGCCTAATGCTTATTCTTTCAGCCCATCTTCTGAAGATCAAAAACAAAGGTGGTTGGGTAGGTGGGAAATCCAAAAACCTGTAGCTATATTTGATATCAGTCACCCCCCAACCTTTGCTTCAGTCAAATCACAAAGATGCAACAGCACCTTCTCCAGTCATTATCACACAATAAGGGGTGAGTGGCCTTGTGAGCACACGATAGCCTGCCAAACTCCATTTTTTCCATGCAGCCAATGAGCCCCACTCAGTCCTTGTCATGCATCCCTCTCTCTCAGTATCAAACTATCGGGCAGGGGGATGTCTCTACAGCTGTATATAAAAAAACACTATCAATCTGTCAATTATAGTAATAAGTCTTAAACTAAGATCTCACCTTTAAACCTATGGAATACTGGGAATCTGCAAGTTAATTTTTTTTTTTCAAAATTTTAAGGGGCTTATTCATAAAAATCTGAACAGTTGCCTAAAGGTTCAAATTCACATTCATTCACCGCTTCCCAATAATTTCATACTCAGCAAACTCTGCGATGTGGCAAATCTACAATCAATTCGGATGCTGGCGACAGCTGGAGCTCTTTGCAATTCTTCATATGCAAATGCCCGGGTAATTAATCTGTTCATCTTCCATCAGTGTCTGTTGCAGTAGTAAATTCAGCAAGGTGTCGCATTCACCAGTTTTACTTCACCAGATCAAATTGGCAAATTAAGCAATTGATGGCAGTGCACTGCCGTCTGATGTCGTTAGTTTCTAGTTTGGTGAATAAGGAGTGGAGAATTTGTTACTATTGGTGGGTACTGACCCAATATCATGAGAATTCCCTCTTTCATGAATAAGCCCGTGTTTAAACCCAACCAGTCACATTTTTTTTTTTTTTTTTACATCTTCTCACCTGTTTGCTGTCACACACACGTTTGGTATACCCAATGACATGCACAAAAATTCCATGACTAGAATCTATGAATATAACAACATTATATAAAGCATCCAGCATTACCCTCATTGGCATGCACAGTTTCAATAGGAAAAGAAGAAGAAAGCTAAAAAAAGGCACATAGAAATACAAAACAGGCTAGTGAAAATCCCAGCTGACCTTACCACATCCTTCTAGTCTGGAACAAAGGCATTTTATCTCTTTTTCTATGAAAACAGAAGTATGAAAACATGCCGCTTTCTACTGATATAGCAAGACTAACCGTTTTTACATAACTATGTTGACATTAAATTCTGTACATTACAAAGAAACATAATGTAAATTAGAGACATGTCACTCAGTGAAAAGAAAACTGGGAGATGTTTGCCCCCACAAAACCTCTATTATTCTGTACAAACAATGCTAAATATTTACTTTGTTCTCAATTTCACATCAGGAATTTTAAAGATATCAATGTCATCACAGTCAAGCAAATACTTTTTTTTTTTTCTGGCTTATCATATTTACCTCTTTATATATTAAGGATAATAATGTAAACGTTCATGTATGCATTTCCCACCACTGAGATTTCACACAAGGCGCTCTGATTGGTAAATGCTTTTGAAAAAGCTCCTATTGACTTCCTCCTTTATCACCATGTGACCGTTTGGTCCATTTTATCCCTAATGAAGTCTGCAGACAGATTCTGTGAGGAACACAGCAGCGGCAAATCAGGTCAATGGAGCATTTCAACAACACTGGACATCATTTGCGAGTAAGGTAATTTAACGCAAGTTAGCCTGATCCGTCTTTTCCGATAAAATAAAGACGTTCTTACCTGTTACCTGACTGCAGCTCCACTTGTCCTGAGGAGTACATTGGGAGACTTCCAGTACTGCTCACTATTTTAGTAAATCAATGAAAAGCACCATTTGATGATGGGGGCACTTACTCACATTCCCCAATAAAGCCCCTGAGCCAACCTTGGCGTCTGTATTAGATTCATAGAGCTAAGGGCTTGACCCTGTTCTGCCTAGTGTGCCCCATTTTGGTTCCAGGAAGCCCTTCGATACCATAGTGGCCATTGTATAATTAAAGGTGTAAAGCCTGTACCTGCTGTGTAAATACCAGCCTTTACCTGCATTTAATTTCTATGTACATTGCATATGGCTTTATAGTAGGAATGAATGGGCACATGAGTGCAGGACTTGCTATATTTGTTGTAGAGATGACTTTTGATTTACCACTATGGGGGTAATTCAGGAAAGATCGAAGTTACCTTCCGATGCTTCTCATCACTTCGCTGATCTCCGCCTGCAGGAGACCAGGGAGCTTGTACCTGTCTCGGCGAAGTGATGAGAAGCATCGGAAGGTAACTTTGCTCTTTCCTGAATTACCCCCTATGTGATAGGATTATTTCCAGAAGCATAAATATAGGGGTTACAGCAACTATTCAGCTAGAGCAGCTTTGTCAAGTGTTGCCTAAAGATAAATTGTAATGGAGATCCCTATTGCATATACAGTAAATCATGCCTATTTCTCTGTGAGTCCTGTTCAACACGCAGCAGGAAACATATAATGAAAAAAAAAGAAAATGGAATACTCCGCATATTCTCCAGGATTATACCATAGCCGCTAGTTTCATATGCAATTATTGTGCTATAACATGTTTCAGGCATAAGCTCTCTTTGTCAAATGTTCAGACATTCAAACAAACACAGCCTTAAAAACATTTTTAAAACCCAACCCCATGTTAGTGAACCAATCAAGTTCAGGTCAATGTCCAGGTGTAGGTCAGGGCTGCCTTCTGAATCTAGGTCTCCTTAACCCATTAAATTCCAGAATCCAAATTAGATCCGAACTGCCCAAACAAGGCCTTTTTTAGCCAGGAACAGGCATAACCCATAAGAAAAATGTACAAAATGTATTATACAATATTAATAAATAACATAGTTATATAATGGTTAACAAGATTGTTTTTACTGTTACATTTTAGTTATATTAAATCAGATTAATCTGACTGTGTAACTAGTTATTTGCCATTGTGTTGTAGAACTCTTCTGTAAATAAATCATTTCTGTTATATACAAAGAATCCTACTACTCACATTGTGTTTGTATTCAGTCTCAAAATGGCAAGCAGTGTCCATGCCCTACAATTGTGCTAGCCTGAATGGGCTATGTAATATGATGTGTTATTCTCTGTTCCTTTAAAATGTCTTCCTACAGAGTATTCTGGTCTTTCTGGTCAACAAGTCTAAAGTAGCTTTACATTGACCTTAGGTTGTCTTAGTTTAGTGATATCTGGGATCTAGAGATCTTTGTAAAATGTATCCTTGCACAAGGTATAAAGAAATGACATTATTACTACAGTCAGCAATAGATTGTAGATTACCGATGTAGATGAATGTCAGTACTAGAAATTCAGCAATTCATTGTGCTAAAGATAGACCAAAGTAAAGCAGAAATCTTTGCCTAACATTTAAATATTTTAAGAGAAGCAGAGGAAATTATTTTTAGAAGCCTTATGCAGTTGAAGTACACTGATTTTAATGTCTAATGTTGAAATCGGATTTTTTGTGTTTGCATAGACAAGATGTGGATTCTCTCAGCACTCCTTTAATTAACATGGCTAAATAAATTTTCTACCTGCAACTAAATGAATCTGCTCGTGTTTATCTAAAAATGACACTTTACCTGCATAATCTATACATACCCTTTAAAGAAAAACTAAAGCCTAAAAATGATTTCAGCTAGAAATGTTCAACCTTAAGCAAAAAGAATATACCCAGATGTGCATTAACCCTATGAGACAATGGATAAATGCCTGTAAAGCTGTCAGCTGGGCAGCTATCCATGTTTGTCTGTACTGTAAATTCTGTACATACTTTTTATTTATCAAGCATTTTTGGTATTTTTAAAGATCGAAAATAACTTTTTGATATTAAAAAATGCATAAAAAAGTTATTTCTTACATGGCAAAAAAGGATTTTTAAATAGGCAATACCGACATAATCAAATAAAGACTGTTCTTCCAGCAATAGGCTTTTAAAAAACCTTTTTGACTTTGATAAATATCCCCCATATATCTGTGTTTTGCCTCTTGTAGGTGTGCCTTGACTAGGAACTAATGCAAAATAACCTGACCATAAACTCAGAATACATCTATCAATTAAATCTGTCATTGTAATCAAATATTCAAATTAAACGCAAGAAACTATTCCTGTATTTAAGGGTTTCTGCCCCATTTATTTAAAAGCAAACATTTTTAATTTCCTCAAACCCTGAGGCTATGATGGATATTACACACTGTACAGGGCACATTTACTAAAGTCGGATTGGATATTCCTACAAAATCGAATTTAGTTAATGCAGGATTTGGCGATATCGATATTATCTCCCATTTATTAAAGCACCCGAAGGCATTACCGCAATGGATATCTCTGTGTATTGCTGGTATGGGGTTTTGGCGATATCGATATCGCCGGATTTAACGCTGTTCTGCATTATTTACTAAGATAAGTGGGTTTTTTTTGGCTATTTCTGTTGCTTAATATATCGCCACTCTCTGGGTGACGTTATCCATTACTTTCAATGGGGCAAAGTGTGTTTGTAGTCTGGAGTTATGTTTTAAGTGTATCTTATCGATATCGATATACACATGGATATCGATATCGATACCTATATCCATCCCCACAGACACCACTGTTTCTACAGATATCGATATCAGCTGGATAAATGCATATAACACCCTAGCAGCACTATTTCCGCATAATAGTAAATGGTCTATGGCGATATCCTCCTATATCGCTAAATCCATGGCGATATCTGGCGATATTAGCGTTATAGAGGATATTGACTTTAGTAAATATCCACCAACTGCATTAGATTATCTGCAGCCCTTTAATGCACAGCTGAACTAATTTATTATCAGTTAGCTTTGCAGTATGGATATTCTTGAGATATTGGCATTAAAGGGATAGAGTTACCTAAACATCCTTTTAGTTGCATGGTAATCAGTCCAGTTGCATACCACATGCATAAAACCATTACCTTTGGGAGAGACTTATGAAATACACCTTATCCTGGGCTTCATAGCTTCCAATACAATCTTGCACAGTGACACGTAAGTACTTACCCGCTTATCCTCCTTAGTGAAACTTAACCTGCTGACTGATTTACAATGATTATTCCCACACTTACTAGTACAGAGGAGCTATCTTATCATGCTACCACCAAGGCTGTCATTAAAGGTAGCTCTTGCTCATTTGTATGTATGTATCATTTTATTTATAAAGCGCCACAAATTTACGCAGTACTGTAAAGTTCAGTGATACAAATATAATACAGACATGGGAAAATTGCATTGTACAACACAAGTGTAATACCACAAGGATATATCATTTTAAGTGATTGACACAAGAGGATGGAGGTCCCTGTCCCATAGAGCTTACAATCTAAATGGGAAGAAGACTTACATACACAGATAGAAGGGTAATAAGAGCTGTAACAATGTGCTGGGACAATGGTTAATAAAAACATATAAAAAGCAGAAATAACTAATTAAGGATAAAATATAATTTTTACATAAAAGTCAGTGATAAATATCAGTGCTAGTGCTCCATAAGGTAGGACTTCAGTTTGGTTGTAAAAGTGCAGGGAGTGATCCTGGTGAAAATAAAGGATTATAGAATATAGCCTGCAGATATAATCTACTGGGTATGGGGAAAGTTCAATGCCATAAATGCAGTAGGAATAGTCTCTCTTGGCTACATTTTGCATGATGTAAATCAGTGTTTCCCAAATGCTGGGTCGCGACCCGGTACCGGGCCACCGAAATGAAATGCAGGGTCACGAGCGCCACTCATGAATATTCATGAG
>WMED01000115.1:0-44735 GCA_019650415.1 Pipa parva
GGGACAGCAAGGAGGGGGACAGGGAAAGAAGAGGGCATGTGATTTCATTACCACACCTAGGGTGCAAAAAAACCTTGGCCCAGGTTTGGTGCAAATTAAGCATATTGATTTGCATAACATATCAGTTTATATGTATACAATCCTGTAGCATGTGTAGATTAATATGCATTTCCCTATAAATGGAAAAAGTAAAAATCCTAAAGAAACCCATTTAATTGACCTATTCTAGGCTTCAGTAAATATTAGAAGTGACACAAACACTAATGCACATGTGCCTAATCCATTAAACTGGGCAGTGTGGAGGCTCAGTTTTTAACACTGCTGCCTTGGGTTCTGGGTTCAGTTTTACCCTGGACTTCATCTGCACGGAGTTTGCATGTTCTCCCCACATGTGTGGGTTTCCTTCCACAATCCAAAAACATATGTGTGTGTGACTGAATAGGGAAACTAGATTATAAGCTCCATGGGTCAGGGAAGGGACTGAAGTGAATGATGAATCTCTGTAAAGTGCTGTGTAATATATCAGCACTATATAAATGAATGAATACAAATGTTTATCAGTGTAACAATCTTACACTGAATTTCTAGTCTATTTTTCCTCAGTCCCTAAGAAGTGCACACTTAGCATGTGTTGAGCCAGTGGCTAAGGGTGAAGGCTAGCTAAGATTATAAAGATGTCAGCCCCCAGTTACAACTTTGGGGGCACAGATCATTAGTTCCATAGGGCTGAATGATCCTAAACTGGCATAGTAAGCTCTATGCATAAGGTATATTATTACAAGACTAAATGTATTTCAGACTATAGTTTTCCTTTAAGCTTTATTTCTAGACAAATATATTTTGACATGGTCCTGTTGTTAGCCTACAACTCCCATGATCCCCTACATGTTACTCACACTGTTTACCAGTTATATTCACTTTCTGCTTGTATAAAGACTAGCTCAGAAACCAGAGGCATGCTTCTGATTATAACAAGATAAGTGTGCATTAACCCCTATTGTAACAGAACAGAATAATAGGTTGCAGGAACTCTTTAAGATGCGGAACAGTTTTTTACATGGAACTCAGACATTTGATGTTAAGCTTTCTTTGCAATTAAGAGAGATCAGGCTTGCTGTTTACTCTGAAAGCCCCTAAAAAGAACCATTTAGCCACAGACAGTTTTTTGCTTGTCCATTTGTTACTGTTAAATGAATACTATAATGGGGATCATTCATTAAAGAGCAAACTGTCTAAATGCCTGAATTTGCATCCTTTTGCAACTTCTCCAACCCCTGCTTAGTAACAAACTCTTAGGGGGTAATTCAGCAAAGAGTGAACTTACACTCCGTTCGTTCGCATCAGTACGCAGAGACTGTTATGCGTTCACTGAGTCCTGCACGTGGACATCAGTGAACGCTTTAAAGGGATTCCAGTCTCGGGAAGGCTCGACTCAAGACGCCTCGCGAGACTGGAATCCCTTTAAAGTGTTTGCTGATGTCCACGTACAGGACTCAGCGAACGCGTAATAGTCTCTGCGTACTGATGCGAAGGATCAGAGGGTAAGTTCGCTCTTTGCTGAATTACCCCCTTAAACTTAATTAACAGGTGATTCGGATATTCAGCATGCGACGAAGTCTGTCGAAGGAGTGGATTCTGCAGGGTGTACTGCTGCGAATTCACCTGTTTGCCTTTGCCAAATCAGAGTGGTGAATTGAACGGTTGATGGCAGGGCTCCAGTGTTGCATAAGGCGACTGTTCATTCAAAAGTGACAGTGGCAACTGTAACTAAATTAGTCTACTACTAAACATGAACTAGGCACAAGATGACATATAAAAATATTTTTCACTTATACAGTTAGTGGGATATGATGAGACTGATGTCACTGTTCTTCACTTGTTGAATTCCCCTCACTCCGCATGACTTCTCATCCAACTATTGTGCGACTGACTACACTGCACTACTCATGTGACTGTGTCTGTTGCTGTCCACTGCTTCATGAATAAAAAGTGAATTCACGCTTTCCTGGTCATAGTGACGCGAACAGACGCAAAGTCACTATGCTAGGAGAATTGCTACTTTAATGAATGACCCCTTAATATATTACTAATATAAACTATATTTAATTATTATTCTATTATTTTATTTCTAAAAGGGGTTTGTAAATACACGTTTGGTGTGTGAGTGTGAGACAATTAACCAAATCACAGAAAGTAACAATCTTTGTTTAATATGGTGGTGAATTGTTCTGAATTCATGCAACTATGGGACAATTTCCACCTTGATATATATGGTTTACCTAGGATACACATATAATAATTAAAAGTATGTCAAGATGTGATGAGTGTAAATTATCTTAACGAAAACTAACACAATAAACTTTCATTTATCTAGAAAACAGTAAACAGTGTACTTTGCTCCCTGCAAAGAAAAGAGATTTTCATATTAGTGCATTTTTACTGCACATTAATGAACAAAGTCATGGTATTTGTGGGATAGAGGTTTTTTTTTTAGCTCCAGTGTAATGGGAGGTATGCAGTTTTATGCATTAAAAAGAAAACAATGTCAATAAAACATATGGACAGAAATCAATATGGTGTCAGACAAATTAATTATCAATGTATGAAGTTAAAAATAATGGAATGAGATCATCAGTCGAGGAGACTCTCTTCCGGTGGCTTTCTCATTACAATCCTTTCATGAGTCTATAGCTCATTAGGAAAGTACTAAACAGTGTCTGCTGCCGGAAGGGTGAGTGTAGATAGTTTCAGTCCAGTATTTAACCCTGTGTCAAGACCAATACAGAACTGTTAGCCATATTTTGGGCAAATTAATGGTTAATGACAGAGCATCTTCTGATCATTAATATGGATTTTGCAATGACCAAATATTTACTAATTTAATGTTTACTGAGTTACAGAAATTTCTGAGAGTGATTTTTTTTTTTAGATTTTAAAGGGTTATTAAAGTATCAGTTTGTGGTGAGACTTGGGGGCTTTACCTTTTTCTACCCTTTGTTGAACAGTTAAAACTTCAAGTGCTCTAAAAGTTCTAAAGAAGATGCAATGTGAAGTATTTAAAAAAGTAAATTAGTGAAAAATATCCTTTACTCTATAGTTAGGAGTTAGGCAATGGAAGGATTGTGGTGGTACATCACTTATATAGTATGTGCTGGTTATGGGAACTACATGACTCCTCATTTCTAGCATCTGCGAATTTCAAAAGATGTAAAGATGCCTTCAAAAATAATGAGAAGGGCTTCACTGAGGCAGTGCTTGTCTTAGCGTCAGACAATGGGCTATTTAATTTTCGGTATGTCTGTGCCTGTATGTTGCTTTGTGTTAAAAACTCAGCAGTTTCAAGGTTGTCAGTGCAAAAACTAGACTTTTTTTCAATAAATGTTTTGAAGAAGTATTGGTGGAACAAGAAGAAGATGTTTAGCCATTCTGGTCTAATCCTGTTATATGGAGTCTAAAAAGTCTGTGCTTAACAACATATCTATTAACTTTGTCCCTTTGTTCCATTATAGAGACGGGGTCATAGCAACAGAGGTTGCAGTGGTTGCATCCGCATTCCAGCTCAAACATCCAGGGGGCCTGGGTACTCTGCCATAACCTTCTCATGATTTGGTCCCTGGGGGGAGCACTGCAGGGGGATGGAGCTCCATTGCTGATCCAGGGCATATTATCCTTGACCATGTTCACTGCTCTACATGACATGCATGTAACGAGGAGAGGAAGAATCCACATTCACTGCAACTAAGCAAATGCCCTGAATGGCTATGTTAAAATAATAGTTCTAGCGTGCGCTGGGTACTGGAGAAAACAAAATGTGTTAGCAGTGTTGTAATAACTTCATTATACTGATGGAGCAGTTTAACCAATAGGAGCATGTTCTGATGTCATTAGGGCATGACTAATACAGAATGTTATGAAATATGACTGAATACAGCATGGAAACAAACAGTAGCCTAATTTTGCTCATTACCTGTACAAAGAGAGAACATTAAACTGACATCATATTTACTATACTGTATTAGAAACAATGAAGAAAAGATTGTTTTTGAAGCTAATGTTTCTTTTAATGGCAAAATGGTAACTGACTGATTTAGGAATATAAGCCCCATTCATTTATATTAGTCAAATATGTTATGTTTTCATTTTTTGTAAGATCTACTGTAAATGAAACAAGTAGATATCGGCCGGCATTCTAAGCAAACTCAGGATTCCTGCAGGTTATTTCAAAGGTTAGTAAATCTACTCTGTCTCTGATGAGAGAAGTGTTATTGATGCACTGTATTAAATGTGTTTTCCAGCTTCCACTTTGCTGGTAAAGAAAATACTTCATGTTGAAAAAAAAGAACATCCAAATACTGGCTTAGAAATGTCAAGATCACCTCTGGGTAAAACGAGAATAAAATGACTGCCATGCGTAGGCAATGAACACTGGCACTTACGCACCCTGCCACAAATCTGCACAACCACCGACAAAAAGTAACAGTTTATATGCCAGTATCTGATCTAATACAGTTTTAATATTTAATGGCAGTTATTTCGGTGGAATAAAAAAACCTGCGCACAACATGGACTTCATAAAAGTTATTATCTGCCAAAAAGACCCCCTAAGGTTTAATAAAGCATATGTAATATTTCCTTGTCCAGATTAGCAGCTGCCTGAATTTTAGTACAGTATGCGGTACTATGTAATGCATAGCTTGAAAAGAATAAGGTTAATACATCCCACCTGTATTTTACCTAGGCATATAACATAAACTGGACCCTTAGCACGTCTGGACTTTAGTAACAGTAACCCCACTGTCAAGACTACATGCTAAAAGAAAATACATTTTTTTTCCATTAAGCTAAACTGTGCTGTTAATAGTGTCCTGCTTTGTGTTCAGCCTGCGAGACTGAATTAAAATGAAATATGATATGTATATGATATAAGTCTTGTTAACCTCAGCCACAACTTTTTTTTTTCTTCTTGCTTTGCTAAAACTCTGTATGATACAGATCTCAAAAATCTAAGATATTGGGCCGCTAGCAAACTTAAGATGAATTTCTAGGAAAAACTCAAAATAATAATTTTTTTGTGCTACTATAAGCAATAATTAAAGGTCAGGACAGTACTGAATGGCTAAAGACTTATGTATGATGAACCATTGCAGATACATCTGACAGATAAAGCAATTTCATTCTAGCACATATAAATGGGTGTTAATAAAAATTATTGTAATGCTTATTTAATATACATATAGAACTTTAAATTCAATCCATGTCATTTTTCCTCTAATGGAAAATTTCTCTTTGCTTTATCAAACCATCCATGGTGCAAATTGGACAGATAATATCACATTACCAGAGTGTGTACCAATCTGTAATCAAATTATTAGATTTTTGCTGAGTGCATATACTGTGTATGTATGTATATGTATGTGTATATATATATATATATATATATATATATATATATATATATATATGATAGGGTAGATCCCCAGAAATGAAACTACATTTGACCAGCGATATGCAATTTACAACATGCTGAGAGAGAATGCGAAAGTGAAAACATGATAGGGGTCCCCAAGGTATTGAGGGATTAGTGGATAAGTATAATCTGCACAAGAAAACTTAATTCAGTATTCAAAGTCTTCCAAGTAAACACTGTCTGCTGTTTAAAATATAGATTTGTTGCTCCCCCTTACTGTGAAGATGCAAATTCATCCATTATATTATGCATTATATGTTAGAAAGTTTTTTTTAATATATATTTATTCTGTATTGGAGATTTTGCATTGCCGTATGAATACTACTTGGATTGCATCTTGTGATTAAAATAGATTGATGCATACGCATGGGGGTAAAATGGGGTAGAAACTAGTGAATAAGTAGCAGATCAATAAAAGTAGTAAAAAAAAAAAAAAATGATTTTTTCCTATGTACTTTCAATCATTTTTTGTATACAGAAGCCTTTAAAATTGTTACTGGTATCCTGTGCGGGATCTATTGGGGGATGCAGGATTGTAATTGAATAGAAGGTCATCACAACTGTAACTTGAAATGGCAACTAACCAATAATAGCATTTGATAGCCCTGAGCTTTTTATGTAGATGCTTAATGGGGTTTGGATACATTTAGTAATTTCTAAGCAAACATTAACATATCTAGTGCCAGTTACCTATTTAATTTCAAAATTTGGGGTATTTTCTCTTAAAAGAAAGAAAACTGATCTTGTGCCTAAAAGCAGTTATTTGAGGTTTAAGACTAAAAAAAATGTATTTTTGCATGCTTATATATAAAGAGATGATCTATCAGGGGTTCTCAAAAGGTAAACAATGGCAAAATCAAGAAGTAATTGTTATAAAACAGGTATTAGAGGACTGGAATGTTCCTCAGAAGGCAGTAGAAGTTAAATCTATAGGAACTTCAAGAAAGCTGTAAATAAATGAAGTCCTATAACATATCTTGAACAAAGAAACATTTTAGGGCAAGGACAACATTTTGTTTCCAATCTGTCAGGTCCCCACTTGATGTTTCTACAATGGAAGATAGCTCTGCAGAGTACTGCTCCACTGTCATCTATGTTATGGAAGCTTTTGCAATGAGATATGTGCAATAACAATTATATTATCCACTGGATATCATTTAAATCGAAACAAAAGAAAGCAAGCCTTAGATTAGCTGATTTTCTGGGTGCCAAATGCTTGTTTTATCTTCATTAAATGTTGTATTGTAAGGTCATACCATTGCTTATTGATTGCCGTACATTCTTCTATTGATGTTTGCATTTGTATACATTTATACTATATAATAACAAGGTGATTCTAGGCAAAAGATGCTGTCTATTGTTTGTTAAATTCTATAATCTACTTAGAGGAAAGGGTATAAATTAGCTAAAAAATAATGTTAAGGCTTGAGGCTACTGGAGAAAAGGGGCATGTACTGTATATATTTGAGAAGGAATAGGCATTCATAGTGTTTTTTTGTCAAAAAAATGCAAGACTTTTAAAGGTAAGCAGTGTCCTGATTGCACCTGGAATAGTCCGCCACTCAAACATAGCCAGTCATTGGCAGTGAAAGGATTGAAAATGTCTCAGAGATAGAAGAAGGCTGACATGAATTTTTGCAGATGAACCACATTTAACTTTTTGTACAATATAGCACTGGTTCCGAATGAATTCTAGTAAAATATACATGCATATTATCTCCAAAGCGTTTCCATAATTACTTATAATACCTTATTCACTTGTAACCATGAACAGCATTACACTGTTTAGTTGCACTAAGCTAATGTATGAATTACCCCCTGAATATGGACACATATGGAAAGAAAGAAACTGCTGTCATGGCAGGACAGGGATTATCAGTGGGGATATATTCTTAAAATAAAAACATCATAAAGTAAACAGAAAATAGTGGTTATTTCTAATATATTTTGTACACATATACTGTATATATTGGAGATATTTACTAAGGTAACTTCAACCTATTCGCCCATATTTGATTTTAGTCGCCGTTTTTGATGCAATTTTGGTGACTTTTTTTAGTCGCTGATTGCGACCAATTTCTGAAGTAGCGACTAAAATCTTTTGCAACTGAAAAAGATTGATATCCAAAAATTAAAATGACAACATTTAACACTGATTTCAATGAAGTGCCTTTTCAATTGCGACTATTTCTGATATCAGCAACTTTTATTCGTCACCAAAAAATGATGGGACTTAGAAGTATTTTTATAATTATCTGCCATGGAGAATAATGGATTATCGCCACCCTCAATCTGGCGAATATTTTTTAGCGACAAAGTTTGTCTCAAAGGGCTAAATAAATAATGATATTCTTGAGACTTTTTTTCCATGCGACTTTTCACTGGCGACATTTTTTACAATCCATGCAGTCATATAAATATATCAAACGATATATAACATCTTAGAATTAGAAGGTAAATGTCTGTTACCCTTGTGTAACAAGCAATGCTGCTTAGGGATGAGTTCATAAAATCCATCTATGCAAGTTCCAGGTTCTCAAATTCGCAAGAAGTAGCATAGTAATATTTATCTTTTAATTATGGGGAGCAGCACATATGATAGTTACTTTATGGACATTTAATTGTCCTAAGGTATTTAAAGCAAAGTAATTTGAATGGCTAATGGAAGAATGAAATAGCAGATACATTTCTGCATGTTAATTAAAAAAGAATGTAGATTTGAAGCAGTTTGACCAAAAGGCTTTAGCTGTGATAACATGCTAGCATTTCGCTTTGGTTAAAGGTGCATCATTAAAAGTCAGCGAAGCAGATCAGGGATGTAGAATCAAATGTCATGTTTCAGGTGTGTGAACAATTAGAATATTGGAGAGTTCAAAGAATAAACATCTCTTTTCAGTTTAATAGTTCATGAGAATTATAATTCATTTTTATCAGAACCAGCGGAGTCCCACCTGCATTTGTACAAAGCCTAAAAGTACTTTTTTTATATTGGCCTTTTTTAAGGTCTTTTTTAACTCAAGATAAATGGGCCTCATTTTTAAAAGTAAGAATAGTCATGTAGAGTTATGAATTCATATCTATTTGCCGCTTCCCCAAGTTTGCTTATTGACTAAACTATGCAAATGTGCGATCAATTTGGGAGACTACGATACTCGCGATCTTATGGAGCTCTTCACATCATTTTGCTTGCGCGTGCACAGGTACTTCTACTATTGACTAAGCTGCGGAGTGTGTCGAAGGTGCGAATGCTACTAGGTGAACTGCTCCGAATTCACCTGTTTGAATTTGTCACTTCAGACTGGCAAATTGGAGGGTTTATGGCAGGGCTCCAGTGTTGCATAAGGTGACTATTCATTGAAAAGTGACAACGGCGAATGATAATATGATCTAATCACAAGATGACATAGAAATAAATAGAATATTCACAGAATACAGTTAGTGGGACAGTGTGAGACTGACATCACTGCCCTTCACTTGTCGAATTCACCTGACTCCACATAACTTCTCATCCTACTTCTATCCACGTGACTACGCCACATTATGCATGCAACAATGATCACCACTGTCCACCTGTTCAACAAGTGTATTCACCAGTTAGTCAATACTGAGAAGTGAAATTGCTACTATTTTGGCGATGTGACTTAAATTGTAATGAGGTGAATTCGGCAGATGAATTCACCCTTTTGAGAATGTGGCCCATAGTCGAGGCCATCTAAACCTATCTATTACCATTAATATAATATAATATCAATTTTAGCATGGTATTAGCAACATATCCTCTTCTCATAGAAATTTAACATGCCTAACGGTTTTTTTTTTTTATAAAAATAAAAAAAAAAGTGACCATTTTAATGGTAGTAAAATCACATTAAATAGAGTTAAAACAGTGTATTTTTTTGATATTTATAAAGTCAAATCCATCCAAACTTTTTGATGAAAAGTGATTGCCTGCATACATGGTCTTGTCACTTAGCTCCACACAGATGTGTGTTCCCAATGAAAAACATAGGTGATATCACTATCACTATTAAAAGGAATGGAAACTGCATTAAAAAAAAAAGAGCAAAGTTTACCAGTTTTAACAGATCAACAATTATCGATATTGATCTTCTTTTTTTATATCAATCATTTTCATTAAACATATATAAATCAGTCAAATGAAATAGTGCAGAGAAATGGAAAATAATGTGTGTAATGCAGAGAGACGCCACAATACAGACTGAACAGGTTGAAATCACCTTTTTAAATTTAAAGCTCATGAAATAAAAATCAACTCCAGAAATGCAATTATTTATTATTTATTAGTTTCATGCAAAAATGTCATGTTACAAATACACAAACTAACCATTGCTCAAACCAAGTGCAACATGTTCCACTATTTAATATAGCATATATAATACTGCTGTTTCAGGAGACATTCTGCATAGATGATTCCAACAGTATGTTTAACAATTCTGGCATATTAAATTAAATTTAAATAATTAAACAATTATATTCTGGCTGTATTAATTTAAATGTATATAATTTCCTTGGCTCTTTTTCACTTTGGTATTTTGTTTAATTTAAACCTCTGCATTAAAGGGGTTATTCACTAAAGTCTGAATTGTTGCGTATAGGTGTGAATTCGCCAGATAAAGCCAGTCGCAATAGGTTGCTACTGTCGCAGTTGCATCTTTATAATGAGAATATTGTCGCAATCTTAACATTGAAAAATTGTCGTGACTTTACAATGGGGAAATTGTAGCGGATTTGCTATGGGAATCCGCTGATTGCTAATTCGACTGTCAAATTCGCACCTTAGTGAATAACCCCATTAACCTTACCTCTGCTGCATGAGTTTATTCTTCCAAAAGCAACCACCCCATACTTTTTATGGTTGGTGTTATTTCACAGCCCTGACCACTTGTGAGCCCCAAATGGGGGATATTTACTAAGATCATTCACCACTTATTGCCCATTTTTCACAGGTTTTTTTTGTTTTTTGCCAAATTTTCCTTTTCTCCTAATTTATGTAAATTCAAAAACAATTTATAAATAAATATCGATGTGTTAATACCACTACAAATTACATTAGTGTCAGTGGAGCCTTTTGATATCGATATCACTGATATTTCCACCAGGGAAAATTTCAGTGCCCCCAGTACCCATCTCCACAGGGAACAATGGGTTTTTGCCTCCCTCAACCAGGAGAATATTTGTATTAGTAATGAAAAAGTATAAAAGGGCTAGATAAATTCTGATATTGGCAAAAAATAGGCATAGACAATTCTACCTGTTCTCTCAACAAGCATACTTAAGTCATTGGATAAGATAAGCGGCTGGAGTGACATTTAGATAGAAGGGAAGAAATGTAGGAGTGAACTTCATTCTTGACAGCATTGGTAACTCCATTACTTAATAAAATAAGTCTATCTAATGCAGATAGATTAGACTGAAGTGACAATAGTTGGAAGTTGGGAAGGCCAAAGAGAAGGATCCAATAGAAAATGGCAGGGCCACAGCGCTGTTGTTTTCTATTTGATCCTGTTCTGGCATTGCTTTCCATAGCATCTAGGGATCTATTGCACCTGCTCTATTGAGTGCTGCTCTAAGGATCCTCTTTTCTATTATGATACTCATCAATGCTAAAGACAAGGCCATTGCAGTAGTGGAGATAAGATAATAAATGTATTAAAACTTTAGGTGTATCTTGTGAAAGATAGGGCTGGATGCATGAAATAATTTTAAGATGGAGGCAGCATGATGTAGAGGCCGATTGGATGCCATCAGTGAATGTTAGGTGAGAATCAAATGTTTCTCCAAGACATTGACTTGTGTTGTAGTTGAATGTTCAGCAAAAACAGTTGTTTTCTTCAATTTGTAGAATTGTGTCACTGTTAGTGACATTTTTATCATCTACCTATTTATGCACCACTTTGCAACTATACACTGTGAATGCAACAAATTAAAAATTTATCATTTGTCTAAATGAACATTTAGCAAGACATACTAGTGTAGAAATCTGTCAATTTGTGAGGTTTACTGCATGGTTCCTGTTATTATCACTCATAAACCTTAGAAAGTGGAAAACCTTTGAAATTATTATAAAAACAATTGTTGTCAATTGCAATTAACTACCATCAATACCAGTGACCGAAATGCAACAGAATGGAGATATTGCCAGTGCCACACCCCCCCCCCCTTTTTTTTTAAATTTTACATATTAGCTGTATTATTTTAACCATTATCAGATCTACCAGGTTTACATCTCAGGCGCTTATAGGCACAAAAAGGTTTATGGAGTAAAGTGAGAATTCAATTGTTGAATTCTCAAACAGCGGATTCCCATAATAAATCCGTGACAATATTCTCATAGTAAAGTTGCAACCGTGACAATATTCTCATTGGAAAGTCACTACTGTGACAGTAGCAGTGTATTGTGACCACCTTTAGCTGGAAAATATACACCTTTACCCATGTTTGGTGCCTTAGGACCCACATAATGACCATGCCCATTTCTGCAAATAATCACAGACTTGCAGAAACTGAATTGCTTTATCTGAGTGATTTTTTTTATAATTTTTTTTCATGGTGAAACTGAACATCTGAAAATGAATAATACATCTGACTACTGAGAATTTTTCCCCTTGATTCCTTTCCTATGTCACTGAAGAAATATTTAAGTTAAATATTCATCTTCATTTGTGATCCTGACATATCCATCTGCCCAGGAAGTTGACCTCTTTAAAAAGAGATAAAATTCCAAAAATGGCTATCAGTGAGTGACCAGACACCCTACCTATAGAATAAAATATAAAAAAGGCCTTGGTCTGTACTATAAATAGAAAAAAATTAATGACTATGCAGTATCATTAATTCAATCTTGATAAATATTCTTCTCCAATTTGACTCTCTCAAATTTGCCAGATCTCTTCCACCACCACAGATTACTGAAACTGGGTACTCTTTGTTCCATGTTAGTACTGTTTATTTTGGTCATTATATTTAGGTAGCATGCTGCTTATAATAAATGGGTGTATTGGCCCATAAGAAAGTACCTAAAGGTATTTTGGATAAAAAAGCAGCCTGGATTTTAGCTTAGATAATTTCATAGCTACAGCCATCACACAGAGTTAAATAACCCCTATGGTCCCATTAACCTAGAGTTGATATAGTTATAAGATATAGTTACAGGGTATCGTACTTTTGTTTTTCAGTACCTGACACAACTCTGATCACTCTGGACAGTGCTTTGGAACAATACATTATACAGCTACAGGAATGTGTTTCTCCCAATGAGTTTCTCCAGACCCACAACCTAGTTGCAGTGCTTACTGAACATAGGAACAGATGTGGCTAACTATCATATAGGATTTTCATAAGATCATATCTTCAATATTCTATGGGGTAACATCTCAGTTTGGTTGCTTTGATGGCCAATACTGATATATCTTTTACAAACACTTCAAATTACTTATAATTATGAATCGATTGTGGTTAATGATTAGTTTGAATAATATATTAAATTATCACATGTATGTGAATGTGCCACATAGCCATGAGTCTTTAGAGAGTTTAGCTCAGACTAATCATGGCTAAAGGCTATCTTTTTAATCTTCTCAGATGAGGTAAATTACATTTTTTTTTCAAAAAAATTTCAAAATCGGAATCTACATATCTGTAAGACTATAATCAGTGTGCTTCTTAAATAGTGTAACCCTACCCAATGCATTTTTAATAATTATTCTTTTTCAAATGGGTACATACGGGTCCTTACATATAGGTAACTTGTAAGACATGTAAAATTGTGAAAATACATTTTCAATTGTCAGACTTTAAATGAATAATGGATGGGCCATAATCAAGCAGTTTTTGTAGTTAAGATACTTATAGCAATAACTCACCTTATGTAAATGTAGAGAGTTCAAAGTAGGGTAAAGATTTCAATTACGCAGGTGACCGTCAGAAAATAGGTCTTGTTTATATGATGCTAAAGAAGAGGACTATTATTTAAATAGTAAGTAGGCAAAGATTATTTCTTAACTTGTTCCATTCTCTTTCTTAGAGTTTCTTAGAGTTGCAATGGCATAACCATCCACACTCTTAAGGCTGCCATATATACCTTACAACATGAACTGTCAATTTAAATTGGATTGCCGTCTTTCAGCTGCCTGTGTATCATTACCATAAAGTAGGTTCATTTGTAGAAGTAAGCTTAATTAAATTAAAATTAATACTGGCTTTGCAAAAAATCCTCAACAGCAACAAATATACAATATATTAACTATAAACAGGTTAATCATGAAAACACTGTTATACATTTTTTTTTTGTTAAATGTTAAAGAACTAAATTTTGGCTTAAATCCTTATTAAATTAATAGGTCTGATAGATAAGAACACAATATTAAAGAGCCAAGATCTGACTGAACCCTATAGAGTTCCTTCACTACATTATTCCCTAACAGTACAGGGCAGCCATTTTTCTGTTTTAAACATGCCCCCTCCCTTTCTCAGGTGCTCTGTGAAGACCTGTGTCGCAGACCCTAGTATGTTAGTGTCTGGGAAAGGGAGGGGTTATCATTATTATGAAGCTGTTCAGTCAAGTCCTTAACTGGAGATTATTTAACAGTGACAATGTGAAGCAAACTAATCTGTACCTTTAATGTGCTAATTTAGAAGTCCTTTTTAAAGTTATTTAAAAAAGTTTAGAATTACTAGTTTTATTATGTTTCTGTAGAATGGGTCTACATAAAACAACCTCATACTATTAAGGGAAAAATTTATGAAACTCTGAAAAGCTCATTTTTGCTTTTCTGAGTTTAATCGGGCAAACATCGTAAGTTTCACACGGTAAGTATTGTGAGATTTGTTTCGATCGATACTTACCAAGAGAAATCTTTTTCCATAGAAAGGGTAGTTATACTTTACACTAGTGTAGTATGGCTACCTTTCCATGGAAATGTTCAATGGAAAAAGTTTCTGTTGGTAAGTATTGATCGAAGCAAACCCAGTGATACTTACCTCAAGAAACTTCCGGAAACTGGCTTTTCCGAGTTTAATATATTTCGCCCTAAGTCTCTAATAAATATTATGATCAATGAAAATGATTATAACTGCACTTCCAGCTGAATGGGTAGGTTTGCTTGTAAGAACAAACAGCTGCAAGGAAGATGCATGGTGAGGTCCCAAATACAATATATCCTAAAATGTATAGTGCTGTGCAAATGTCATAGACCACACCAGTTAAAAGAACTATGAAGTAAAAGAGTAAAAATTATTCTTTTTTTTATTCTTCAATATCAAGAAAACAATGGGAAAAAACATACTAATGACTCAACCACTGAATAGCATATTTTTCATTACTGTGTATACTTTGCCTTTAGACTTACAGTAGAAGTTGATGACTTGTTCTGTTTCTCAGAGCCCAATAAATCCCAGACAAATTCTCTAATATTAAGGCCAAAGCTCTGGGTGGCCAGA
This sequence comes from Pipa parva, assembly GCA_019650415.1. Taxonomy (NCBI): domain Eukaryota; kingdom Metazoa; phylum Chordata; class Amphibia; order Anura; family Pipidae; genus Pipa; species Pipa parva. Next base: position 14,927 of record WMED01000115.1, read on the forward strand.
CCTTAGTTTTGGGCAAACAAGCATCTTCTGTGTTTAATAAGTATGTCTTGATCAGTACAGTAGTGTGCTTGGGATCTTTACCTTGATGTAAAATTCATTTTTCCCAGTCAAATGTTTTCCACGGGGTATTGCATGAAATATTAAAATGTGTTTATAGTTATCAGCAGTCATGTTGCCTTCAACTAAAAACAAATCACTAACTCCAGATGTTGTTATGCATCCTTAAACTTGTATTAAAAGTCATGGTTCAAAGAGTCTTTCTTTGTTCTGGTGGTATACATGCTTTCTTTTATTGCTTCCAAATATCTTAAATTTAGACTCTTAATTCCATGAAACCTTAACCCAGATATGGTATTCTAGTTATTTTTTAGCACTTTCCTTTTCTAAGTAATGTCATCTTTTAGACCTATAGCACTATAGCATTATCTTCCTACAGTAGAAGGATAAATACTATACAGTAGAAGGATGAATGATAACAATTTTTAGATTTTTTCTTTTATTATAGATCGGGAGCAACAGGAAAGTTTGTTTTTCTAACACCTCCATCTCTCAGAAAATGAATGTTTGAAGTATCTGGTGGTGACAATGTTGGTGATTTACCAGGTCTTGCATTATGCCATAAACATCTTATAATAGGTTATTGAACTTCAGATTTCTAATCAAATAGAATGTCTTATTTTAAATATTTATAATCTTTTTTTCTTTAAAAGCTTTTCTTTAAAGCTCAGGCTGATGAACGGTGGCTTCTACCCACCAAAACGTTGCTTTTGTACCTTGCACCTATAGTTCATTAAATTAAAAAGGTCATACATTGGATTCTTTATGTGTGTGTGTAGTTCTTCTATTTGATTATTGCATTGATGGTGATATGTTGCCCCACATCCAGGAATTTTGCACCACCCTTAATGAGATAAATTAAGTATGCATTTCTACTTACCTTTTTGAGCTTTATTTTTCTATTCACCCAATGCTTCTTACCCTATTTTATGAAACTGCAAAAAGTCACACTATTGCTATTTTACTACTTGATAAACATAATTGCTACAACGTTTCTCATTTCTATTCTAGATTTAGCTCTTGCTTGTGTCACTGTATAACCCAGATTGCTTTAGTTTAATGTTGTAGTATTATACAATTCGCATAATGCTTTGTCAAAATTATATGCTGTAGCATCGCCATGTTTCAGAAATTGTGTGAGTTTAATCCCTACATTTACCTAGATGCGGTGTAAAGAAGTTTAGTCACAAGAAAGAATTGTAGACAGAGGTCCTAGATTGCTCAATCCTTTGCCATTTTACTACAGATTTTTTCACTGGCATGTAATAATGTTTCATAACATGGTAGGAATAATGACTTTGACTCTTGAATTTTCGGGCAAAATTTAATAAACTTGGAAAAGGCAAATTTCATCTTTCTGAGTTTATTCCCGCAAGATCTTGGCACTTTTCTCTGGTAAATATCCCAAGAGATTTTTGATCAATACTTACAGGCACAAACTTTTCAATCAAATTTTTCGATGGAAAGGTAGCCATACTACTAATGTAAAGTATGGCTACCTCTCCAATAAAAAATTAAATCGAAAAGTTTCTTGGAAAATATTGATTTGAAAAAATCTCACAATATTTACCATGAGAAACTGCTAAGATCTCGTGGGAATGTTCCCTTTTCCAAGTTTATTAAATTTTACTCATAGAGAAAATGAAGCATCATAATATTTAAAAGCAATGTTTTGTGGATTTGTAGGTAATAAACAACTAGCTCTGATGTATATGAATTTTCCATGCAAAAGAATTGTAAATTTTGTTTTAGTATCACCATAGCTTAATTATCAAAATATGTGCAAGGGCTACTGGACCAAGTGAAAGGGCAGCCCTAGATTACAAAGATTCTAGCTTCTACAGATGTCTTTCTTCCCTGTCATAATGCCGTGAAACCTCTGAGCTGGAGAAATAAGCAGTATTAAAAAGGCATGTTATTTCCTGGAACTGAGCTACAGAGGTACACAGTTTAAAGGTAAAAATGTTAAGGGAAAAAAAAAATGTTTGATCCAAATCTATTTTAAACTTAATAGAACATCTCCTAAAATTACTTGTGCATATTTAGCAAAGATTAAATTGAGAACGTAAAGAAAAAGTGTGAGTGCCCATATACAGTATGCTAAAAGAATACCACCTATTAACTTCTTCTAATACTCCTCTTTTTATTTGCTGTAAATTCTACTGAGAAATAAGTGTTCCTATTTATTACAGATATTTTTCAACATTTTACTATAGAAAATGCACTAACTTTGTTTAGGGTTACAAGAAGACATTTTTGGGTCATTTATTTGGATAATAAAAAAAATCTCCCTACATATTTCTAAACCATACTAGTAATTGTGAGAGTTTTTAAATATAATGCTTTCAGTTCCTTGACCAGACATTACTGATGCAGGGTCTGCTTTTATTAAGCTTATTCTGTCAAGGTCTACCAATGCAAATGCATTTTCAGGAATCTCTCATATTATCCTAGTAATAGTGCCTAAAAGCAATTCTAGTTCTTTTCAGAGCACCTATTCGCTAAAATGCATATTTAACACTTTCCTCTAATAGCAAGCACCCAGGAAAGAGAACTAATTTATTCCGTTGGGTGAGTAAATATTAAAGCCTCATCACATGCAACTTCCATCTGATCAACTGATTGCATTAAACACACATGAAGGTGCCTTGGTGCTCTGGGTCCTTCCGAATGTAAAGAGAGAAATCATTGTTGTTGTGAGATTTTTTGAGATCTCAAGATTGAGTTTTTCAATCTTGTTTTTTTAATTTTATTTTTGTGATGGAAAGGTAGCCATACTTTATATTAGTAGCCCTGGCTAACTTTCCATCAAAAATTTAGAAAAATCAAGATGGAAACTCAATTTCAAAATCTCACGAGAACAATGCCCGATTTCTCTCTGTAAACTCAGAAAGACCCAGAGCAGTATTTCCGAGTCTAATAACTTTCACCATTAGCCTACATTCCATTAACATAATAAACCCACAATCTTTCCCTTCCAAGTCAAAGACTTAGTTATCTCTGCTTTTTCTACATGCATTATTTTAAAAATAATAATATCAAGGTAGTCATTGTAGCAATTTAGTTCCAACCCCTGTGGAGAAAACTACTGCCCAGGGCAAATTCTTCTTAAAGAGCATGTGTGAAAACCAGCACTGTGTGTAATAACTGGGCAGGTAGAATGACAGTAGGAATAGAGAATAAATGCACTTATAAGTGTTTCTTTGTAGTGGAAGTATAGCATAGTGGTTGAGGTATATGTTTTGCATGTGGAAGGTTGTTGGTTCAAATCCAGATTTTAATTTCATTTTTTTAATCACTAAATAAGGAGGTACCTTTATTTTGTGAATATAGTGAAATAATTTTAAGAAATAAAGCATTTAATAATCTAATTAAAAAAAAACAAACTAAAATCGGAATTTGAGCCAACAACCTTCCATATAAAAACATAGCACTTAACCACTATGCCATATTCCACAACAAGATGAAAGCATTTCCAAAAGTAATTATTTTTACAAGTTTCTCCTAAAGCTGCACGAGTTTGCCTTTAATGAACCATGTGACAATCCCCAACGAATCAAACAAGATGTGTGATAACATGTCAGGATTCGGTAGCATATTTATTAGGATTTGACATGGCAGCTGTGAGATACTAGCACCAGCAGTTTTATAAGACAGGTCTATAGGCCAAAGGTACTGATTTTCTGCTTAATAATATAGTGGTTTAACCTGGCAGTCCCTGTACTTCCAGCATATCAGTTATGGTTAGGGGACCTTAGTTCTTCTTTAAATTTAAGTCTATCCAATCCCAAGTGCACTTGTTAAATATTACACACTGATGATTGCAGAACTTTGGTCTAATTGTATCAGGCCATGTGCACAGAACAGTCTTACTTTAATTTTTTTTATAATATAAAGTGACTTAAATGCGAGTCTCGTTGTACTCCCAAAATACCCACATTTTTTTTAATGTGAGCAGTATTGTACTTCTGGACCATAAGATACACTTTTTAAGTTAACGGAGAACTAAAGCTAAAAAAAATACCTCATAGCAAGTTGAATAATTGCAGTCACAGCTTGAATTGTGCTGTATTTTCACTGCACTGAGGCAGACTTCTCACCGCATTTCACACTCAAAATTCAGCCCGAAGCTCCACCCACTTGTTGAATCAGCAGTCCAAAAGGCTTCTAACGTTATCATGTTCATTGCGAGGCCAATGACAACACTCCCCTCAATGAACGTGATGACTTTATGAGGTCTTACGGCGAAGCTTAGGACTGAGAAGAAGTCTGCCTCTGTGCAGTGAAAATACAACAAAATTTAAGCTGTGACTGCAATGATTCAACTTACTATGAGGTATGTACTTAATATGTCTTATATTTTTTTAGTCTTAGTTCATCTTTAACTAATAAAAGTCCTGTATCTTATGATTAGCTGTAAATCACCCCACTGGAGGAAAGCATCAGCACAGAGCTGCAATCCCAGCAGAGCTTCTGAATGACATTTGCAGTTCAGCTTCCTGATTGGTCGATCAGGACACAGGGTTGTAGTGCAAGTAAAACGGCACCTATTACCAAATGTTCTGGACCATTTACCCTAAATAATGTATTTCTTCTAATTTGCATACAACATTTTGGAAGCCCTGCCTTTGAGGTGCTTCACCTTATTCACTTTACATTTCAGTGATCACACAGATGGATCCTTCTTACCCACCGTATAACACTGTACGCAGGGAGCTTATTTACCCTTTACTAAATAGGTACATTTCCATTGAAAATTAAAATGAAAAAATTAAGTGTATTTTCTATTAAATATGCTACATATACCTTTCATTGAAGTGGAATTAGTTGCATTTCTGCAAATTATGTATGTATGTATAATTTTATTTATAAAGCACCAAACATTGACGCAGCGCTGTACAATTCAAATTATGTTAACATTTTAAAGGGACAGGGGAGCTGACAACCACTTCACATAAATATCAGTGAAAACTAAGTGTTTGTAACTGTTATATTTTAAATGCAAGCTAGATCAAATAAATATTTGGTGAAACATTTCATAACTTTGACACAACAATATAAATATTTTTATTAATATGACCAATGAAAACATATGGACATTTTCAGATCCAATGGCAGTAACAAAAAAGCACAATCTCAGGTTTATCAAGTTAAATGTCCAATTTATTATTCTTTTTTTCTTTTTTGTAATATTTTGAAAACTGGAACAAGCCTTTTTTAAACGAGCGTACAAATGAAATGGCAGACACATGCTGAACTCAACATTGTGACAATAAGATAAAATGAATAGGCCATAATCTTGTACAGAGAAAATAAGAAAAACAATAAATATTTCACTAAGCCATGTTGAAATGACCTCTAGCCATCCCACCATTTTATCCATAATAAAAAAAAGTGCTCTTGTTTTTTAAACAGAGCGTAAATACCAAGCAATAATAAATAGTTCCAAACTTGTAGTAAAAGACAAAAACCTCCAAGTAAACAACAAAAGCTCATACAATAATAGAAAAAGGTAATAAAAATATTTTGCCTTGCCATACAAATGCAAACAAATTAAGGGACATTTTTGCTTTGCAGTTCAAAAATACATAGAGCACCATAATGAGGAGGCTGCTGCAATGCACAAAATCTCAGACTGTCTTTTATAGTGGGCTGGGATGAAATGCTGATGAAAAACAATGAATTTCTATTTTATTAAAGTTAGGGGATCAAATAAAGAAGGGCTAACAGATTGTGCTTGTGGTTAAGGTTTTATAAAAGAAGAAGACTTTATCATACTGTGCACAGCCAAAACACTACATTGTGCTTATTTTCCTTATACTTGTTAGTAATATAAAGGATAAATTATTATTAGCCTCTATAGTGCTGCAAGGCTGCACTGAACTGCAGGCCATGTTGCTGAAGAAGAGGTTAACCAGTTCTGCTGGTGAAGTGTAGTTCAAACAAATATTTAAAACATGCCTTAAATGACAAATTGGAAATGGAGATGCAAAAAAAAAAAAAAAAAGTGTGCATTGGATAAGCTACTGTTATGAACTTGTCCTTATAGGAACAAAGTATTAAGTTTAAGTTAGCTATGAACATCAGGTTGAAACTTCTTTCTTATTATGACTGCATGAATGCAACAGAATTTCATCTCAGCCCGTGAAACATTCAGGAGTTTATGGAATGTACAAAAAGGAATAAAGAGCAAAGCAGATATGACATGGACTGGCAAGACCTGTGTACAGAATAGATCCTGTTCTAACAAGGGATGGGATGGCTGGGCCTGGACCACTAAAATTATTAATATACTTGCATCTGTATTAACAGGAAATTAGTTTGCATTGTGTACAGAAGGTACAACAGATATTGTCCAGGGATAGTGGAGAATAGGTCACTCTCTATAAGAGGTTTACTGGAATATTCACAAGCATACATGGAATGTTCCTGTTATATTTATACAAAAGTTGCAATTACATTTTACATGGGTAGCTTGTACCAATCAATTCATACCTGCTGAGGCCTTGATACAAGGTCCAGGCACCAATGTGTTGTAACATCCCTGTAGGAACAGCACACTTTATAGGCCAATAATGACAAAAATGTACAACTAAAATTACTGGTGAACAAAACATTTGAGATATCTGTTTTGTTTCATTAATCTGGATGTTGTTACACAACTTCCTTGTTTCTGTACATTAGGACTTAAATTATTACAAATGATTTAATTAATTTTCTCCTTTTTTTTCTTTTTTTTTTTTTTTTGCAATATTTTATCCTGCCAAATTAAAAAAATATATTATGGCAGCGTTTCTTTTTTTTTTTTTTTTTTTTCAAATTCACTAACAAAAAGGTACATTTAATCCTTTTAAAAGGACAAGCGTACAGTTAAAAAATTACAAGCTCCAGTAAAAATACAGCAAGTGCCTACATTATGTGAACCAATCAATATCAATATCCATTCCATAGGGGAGAGGAGAGAAAAATAAGCACAGGTCAGAAATGTGATATTTTTTTCTGCAAAGCAATAACAATATTAAGCACTTTTTTCTACTTACTTTTTCTACATGGTGTAGCAATTCACCCTTTTAATCCCCAAATACAAGTTTTATACATTTTAAAATGAAAAATTCAACACCCAAAGCAGGAAAAAAAAATACTAAAACTTAGACTTTACAATTACAGTGACAAGAACAAATTTATAGACCCACCATTTAAATTTTACTGCAACATTTTTAAGGATATTTTTTTTTTCTGGTTTTGTAAAATGCCCAAGCATTCTCCATTATTACAAATACTGGTCCACTTTTACAGTAATCAAGAAATTTTAATATATATAATATATACTAAAACCCCGTCACCAAAAAAAAAAAAAAAAAAAAAAAAAAAAACCAAAAAAAAACCAATAATATACACATGGCCATTATGGCATTTTATAACCTATTAAGCAAACTCTGAAAAGAAATGATCGTCCAAACACACATACACACAATTATTTTTTTTTTTTTACCCTTGTACGTATTCAATACTGTAAACGTATTTTAAGACAGAGTGCACTAAATTTAACAATAAAAAAAAATTAGCCGTTGTTCCTGAATTGTTTTTTTCCCCATTCAACGATAACTGTTGTGTCATTTCATTTTCAATTCAGCAGTAAATAATTTTCATTCCGTTTTCTAAGCAGCGTTGTCCTGAAAAAAAAAAAGCTGACAATAAATCAGCCCGAGAACGTTCAAACTTGTGCTGGGTAAACATCTTCATTAGGGTCTTATGGCATTATTGTGTCCACTATCTTCAAACAGGAATTTCTAAGTAAATGTGGCTTTTGTTTTTTTTTAAAGAAATGTACTTTTCTTGTATTACTATTTTAGAAAGTCTTTATTTTTTTTTGTTTCACAAAAATGTTTTGCATTTGTCTCAAGAGACTCAGATAGGAAGATCAGTTTTCAAGGCACTCACAACAAATTGAATGGCAGTAGACAAACCGTCCAATAAATTATATATATATCTTTTTATAGTGCCAGCATTGTGAATGCCATGCTTAGCAACACTGACACTCAATTTCAGGTGTTCCCTTATAGAACTCCCCCACCACTGGGTTGAGCAGGAGAATATGTTGTAATTTCTTGTTTAGAAGCCATTAAAAATGTAAAAATCAAGTTTAAAGTGCGGTCAACATAATTAAAATGGGTAACCTTTTGATCTCTGCTGTCCTCCTGGTGCACGCAAAGAAAAAGAAAAGAAAAAAATGGAAAAAGGATCTTAAAAGCAGGAGTCATTATTGGAACTTACATTAATTAGAATAAATAACATTTTCATTTTTATCCACAGTACCCTGAGTTCAGCAACCAATTGCAGTACCAGAATGTATGCATTTATTGTGGTAATGACCCTTTTCCTTTTAAATCTGAATCATCTGCATATGAATGTAGGTGAAAACAGCTTTAAAAGGGTTCCGGTGTGTAACATTTTCTCTGCCAGAGTAACCAGTAAACAAATGACTTAACTATAGAATGTAGGTAACTCTGGCAGCAAAAGGGTTAAGTTCACATCTTCAGACGTTTTTCATAGTTTAGGTGAATTTGTATTTCTTATTCTATGCATACTCCTATTGAAACCACATGAATGTTGCATATTCTGTTTTAAAATTTGCCCCTCTATGGATTGTGGCTTTTTAAGTGAAATATATACCGAAATAAGCAAACTGAAAGTTATATTCTATCTATTATATATTTATGAGATCTTATTATGACCTAAATTAAGTGCTAAAATGTTGAAGATTGTAATCCGCTGTGTAAATTTATTCTGAACCCTCACTTATAACAATGGCAAGATTAAAATCTAAACAATAAAACCAAATAACTGATGGCTTCTTTGCAAGAAATTACATGTTTATCTTAAATTAGAAAAGTAGCAGCCCACAAAAATGATAATTTAAGATATGTCTATTTCCTACAAGGATAATGATCTCAGGCTACTACTGGGGTAGGAAAGGGGCTCAAACCTCTTTTGTTCTGATGGGGTATGGCAGCACTGTTTATAAACAGGTTTATAGCCCCCAAAGTCCAAAAGGGATTATAATGAGGATGTACATTAACAAAAGAAAAAAACATTTAAACAGCAAGGGAAGAAAAGAAGTACCTGCACATGCCAAAATTACAAATAAAACCCCAATAAATACAGAAATTATTGCACAGTTAAAAGGCTCCACAATTTTTACTGCCTTATTCAACCCTCAGGTTTGATAGAACTTTGCAGACACAGGTTATATTTTAAGTGCCACATTTTGCGACACCTAACATATTTATGCTATTTTTAAGGAGGCAAGTTAGGTCAGCTTTTTTCAGTTGGCAATAGTTAAATCTGTACAAATTTTATGGATATCTAGACCCCTGATTTAACCCATATAAGGGGCCTTAGCTTCTTTCTGCCTGCTCAATTTTGACGTCATTTGTCAGCAAGTGTTCTCCATGCCATTTTTTCATGTGTTTCTCCAGGGTGCTGTAAACACTGAAGGGCATCTGGCAAATGTCACAGCGGTAGACCTCCTTACCTATCTGGCCATGCGTTTTCATGTGGCGTGTCAGCTTGCTGCTCTGGGCACATGCATAGTTGCAGAGCTCACATTTGTAAGGCCGCTCCCCAGTGTGACTTCTGCGGTGGACCGTGAGGTTGCTGCAGTTCTTAAATACTTTTCCACAGAATTCACATGTATCACTTCTCCGTCCTTCTTTTGAACTGGGCCGGCCAGGACCAGGTCCACTTATGTGAGGAGTGCTGCCTCCACTTGCTGTACCGCTACGCCCTGAGAGACCCCCATCCAGCATGTCACCTGGTGGTGTTGAGAACCGCAAACTTCCATTTTCGGAAGAGTGTTCAGAGGAAGTTGCAAAAGGGGATTGTCGAGAGTCTGTGAATCCTAGAAAAGGATCTTTCATGAAGTGCCGTGATGCTGCATATCCTACAAGCCACTGCGAGTAAACGTTTTCTGAAGGGATTATTGTTGCTGGGGGTAAGTCCAAATCTTTTTCTATTTTTATTCTTTTTGATGAATTGTTTAGTCCAGAACTAGAAATGGGCATTGGTTTTCGTGGGAGCAAGCCTTGAAATGGTTCACCTGAGCCAAAATTTCTTCCATTAACTGTACCTTCATCGTTACGGATAATTTCTCTCTCTACATTATCGTCATCAACTGGAATCCTCCTACATAAATCTCGTGGATCAGAAGATCGTTTTATGAAATGACTTCTCTTTTGTTTCTCGTTTAGCATGTCATTATATGGCTGCATGCCCCCTAGATTTACATTTTCCATAACTTTTCCCAAAACAAGGGATTTTTCATCATGGAGTGTCTTTGCACCATTTTCACGATTGCGACTCATTTCAGAATCCATACTGAAGCTTGACTCTGGTCTACTTTCATTCTCTATTTCCTCTTCCTCTTCTTCTTCTTCTTCCTCTTCTTCTTCATTTTCATGTCCTAAAGATGGGTCACTTTCATTTCTAAAATCAGTCTCATTAGATTTCACACCTTCTCCTGTTAACTCACTTGTGCCTGGCTCTGGTGAACTAGTAGCAGAGAGTCCATCATCTGACCTGCCAGTCATGGATCCAGCTTTGTGCATATGTGTTTTCATGTGACGCTTTAATTTGCTTGCTTGGGAACAGGCATGATCACACAATTGACATTTATAAGGTTTTTCTCCTGTGTGACTGCGACGATGGACTATTAGATTGCTCTGGAACTTGAATGTTTTTCCACAGAATTCACAGGATTTGCTTTTGGCCTGGGTTTGTGGTGGAGTTGTACTACTTGGGGGCATAGGTGGTAAAGGTGGGGTACTCATAAAAGGTGATTTAGGACTTGGCTGGAAGGGGTTTAATAGACGATGCATAGGATTGCCACGGTTAGGAGAGACTGGAGGAGGAGTGGAATTGTTCCCTGCCAGTTCTCGTAGCCTTCGGGAAAAATCCATTGCTGGAGATTCAATTGCCATGGGGTTTAAACGCATAACTCTGTCAAAGGCACTGGGATGCTGGGCAACTAACCCCATTTCTTCGGCACTAAGGCGATGTGGGTCAAGATGATGGCGAGGGGGTGGACTGAAAAGTGGTGGAGTATTAGGGAGCCGAGCCTCACCAAAGCCAGGATGATCACGCAGAATGGGTCCCGTCATTCGTAAAAGGTTGAAGGGATTGCTGTCTCCAAGAAAGTTCATTAGGGGGGATGGTGCAACAGTCTCCGGTCCCAGAGGTGGAGGGATAGTGATTCGTGGAGTAAGAGAATTGCTTGAAGGGCTTGTTTCCAGGTAGATACGAAATCCATGTGTGTTCTGAGCATGCTGAAGCAGGAACCAAGCACTGTTAAAAGGCTGCTTGCATGTTGTGCAAATATAGCTTGAAGGCTCATCTTTACCTGCCAATGACAAAAAGAGAAAGAAAAAGAAATAATGAAGTTTTTTATATGAAATTTAAAATTAAAACGTTTTTGGGCATTAGAACAGGTTAAAACTGAAAAGTTTTTAGTGTACATTTTTGTCCAAATAATTTGCTTTTGCATTTTTTATCCTGAAATGTCACCTTGTACCCCTAAATCAGTGATGGCGAACCTATGGTACACGTGCCAGGGAGGGCACACAGAGCCCTCTCTGTGGGCATGCATGCCATCACCACCGTTGCCTTCAGCGCAGGCTGTGGACCCGACCTGACAGTTTTCAGGTCTGATCTGAGGCCTACACTGAAGAAGCATTGTTTGCTGGGGAGAGCTCCTTCCCAGCGCAGGCACAATGATGTCACTCATCAACGTCAGCACTTTGGATGACGGTGCTGGTGAGTGACATCACCTTTTTGGCACTCGGTTCGCCGTCACTGTCCTAAATTGTTCTGTATTCCTCTTTTCATGCAATTAAATGTGTGTGCATTGAAGAACAATTCTGGATCAATGAGTTGCTCAGTTAACATCATCCTCAGACATTTACATTGATTTTTTATTATATCATTCAAACAATTGCAATGATATAAAAACTTAGCTTTTTAACTATCACATTAAAATATATCTCTTAGTAAATAATATCCAAAGTTCTCCTTTGGTGATTGCAAAGGTTTCCTATAATATTCCATTTTATTTTTACAAAAATGTAGAAGCACAATGCACTCAAAATACTACATCACTGTTTTCAACTCTAAATACACATAAACTTGAATTATGAAAACAAAATACTGAATTATGTCAACATAGAGTTACAATCAACTGATCAGTCACAGACCCCCAGTGTATCACTTGAACCTGGAAACCCATACTTATTTAGGTCTAACACAATTCCTCCAGTCCTGACCAGTTTGATCTTTCAATACAGAAGTTCATTCACTCGTGTAATTAAGTCCATTGTAAAGTTCAAAAGTTTGTAAAAACTGAGAAATTTCTTTGTTTTCAAAACAATTTGCATTTTTTTTAAAAAATCAATATACTAATGATTTCCACCTATAGCTAAGGCATTACTAAAACTGCAAATTACTTTTAGCGCCAGAATTATAATTTCTATTTCTGCAAATGCCTTTGTTACGGTGTTATAATAACAAACTCTTTTATCCTTATTCATATTTTAATGCTATTTTGTTATTGCAGAAATCACTGTAATTGTGTTCACACAGTTGAAAAATACATTGTCAGAACTGGCCAAAGCACAACATATTTCCAGAGAAATAAGCAGTTGTTCTGGAGCACAGATTAAATTTATATTAGGTATAAAGTCATATGGGGCATTTTTATTTTTGGTGTTACTGACCTAATACCAGGGGATGCTTGGGACACTTGCTTACAGGCAGAATTACAAGGAAATTGTTATATTTACAACTGGCAATAAGAAAGTTTGAATTAGCAAAAACACAGACATTGGATGACGGCTGACTAGATATAAGTATTTTAAAGGATAAGCCTAAGATTGACATATCTGGATCAAACCGCAGTATATATGTATGGCAAAGAGCAAATAAAAGAATTACGGATGAATGTTCAATGACTGTCAAAAACATCAAAAGAAATGTATGGCATGAGGCTGCATTGGTGTTGGTAATTATGATAACATACAAAAGAGTAAGAAATAATGTATTTGTTTTGCAACTTAATAGCATTCCCTGGGGTCATTCCATTTGGTGTCAATTTCAACATGAAGCTTACCAACTATTATCTGAAGAAACAGGGAGCTGCTGTCTATTACACAATCACCAGATCTTAACTCTGAAGAGCTAATGTCATTTGGTGCATAACTATAATTTGAGGAAGAAATAATTTAATAATGAAGACAGAAAGAATGAGAGAAACTGCAAGTTACTCTCAAGTTTATTTTAGGTGACTTATAGGAAATAGTGTAGTATATAATAGCACTATATAGAATTTCTATAAGAAAAGCTTGGCACAATAATGTGCGGCACAAATGTTTTGCCAGCTGAATACGGCCATGAGATAGATTAAGGGGGTAATTCACGATAGTGGGAAGTGAGGTGCGGAGTCCTCGCCTCACTTCGCACTGACTGATATGCGCTCGCTGATGTCCTGCAAGTGGACATCAGCGAGCGCTTTAAAAGGATTCCAGTCTCAGCGAGAGCAAAAGAGTTGCCTCGCCGAGACTGGAATCCCTTTAAAGCGCTCACTGATGTCCGTGTGCAGGACATCAGCGAGTGCATATCAGCCAGTGCAAAGTGAGGTGAGGACTCCGCACTATCGTGAATTACCCCCTAAATCAGCATGTATATCAGACCAGACTACAGCAAAAACTTTCAAACATAAGATTCAGGGGTATTTATCAAAGTCGAATAATAATTCGACAGGTAAATCATTATTGAATTTGCATATAGTATTGTGAAAAAGTCACCATCACCAAAATCACGATTTATTAACACCCCTGAGACTATATCTGTTGCTGATAAATAGTTGCAAAAGACAAACGGTGGCGAAAAACAATTATGATATGGGAGATGGTTGCAAATCCCATAATTTTTCACAGTGAAAAAAGTCCCCAATATCGGAAATAGTCACAATTGAAATGGCAGGTCATTGAAAGCAATATCAAATGCAGTGAATTTAATGCAGTAACAATTTTAAAAATCAATCTTTTTCAGGTTCAAAAAATTTTATTCGCCACCTCATAAATCAGTCTCAAACAGAAAAAGGTGCAACTAAAAAAGTTGAAGAAAATGCATCAAAAAGCAGTGACTAAAGTCAAATAGCAGTGAATAGGTTGATATCGCCTTGAAAAATTCCCCATTAAGTTACAGACAGTGAAAAAAAATAATGTATGTTCCAAATGACTTTTATACCAACTTATACTAGTTCCCAAGAAAAATAAAATCTATTTATCTATGTACACATATATGGTATTAAGTATTAAATAGGCCTAACATAATAGTAAGAAACTACAAATTTCATAATATAGAAGGCATGATTTCATACTGTTTTTACCTATGAATGTGAAAGGGTTTAGTTGACTGCATATTTGTAGGCCTGTGGTGATATCATCAGCTCATCATGTGTCTTTCAATTGGGGCACATTTACTAAAGTCAAACAGGCTTTTCGACTAGTAAATCAGGAGAAATGGCCTATTTCATAAACTGTTCAAAAACCATTTTATAGCACAAAAATCCTCAAGCTGACATAAACCCATTATTCCCTATGGAGATGGTCCTGTCATTTAGGCAAAGTCCAAAATATTTCCCCATTGAAAAGAGACATCGATATCGATCTGTAGTGGAAGGAACCCATGATGGAGAAACATTTGTATCCATCCTTTGTAAATAAGGGAAATTGAAAACTACAGGGAAACAAAAACTGATGTAAATATGCCCTACTATAGTGTGTTAAATGGAATAAGTATTCCATTGCAAAGCAAGTTCCCCCAGTCATATCTGTAAACAATACAAATTATTTATTAAATATAACCCTGACGTTATAGTGATTTTAGATCTGTATTTCATCAGGCATGAGAATCATTATGAACTGATTCCAAAATAAATGGAAGGTACACAGTGCAACCTTTTTAACATTTTTGGTTTGGCCAACAGTTAGTAAGCTGCCCCCTGCCTGTTTACATTTTTATTATTAACTATTCAATTGCTCACAAATTGTTTTGAAGTTATACAAGCCATAAACAGATGGAAAACATTCAATCAGATTGCTTGTCCAAATGTTCAGCTGTCCACTTTTAAACCTAATTAAAGTTGAGTAGACTGTTAAACAGGAATGGATTTTATATGAAAAAATAAATGAGGCCTGGTATGATATGGTTTGAAAGGTGGGTATGAAACATTTAGAAGATGGTGGTCCTAGGATAGTCCTTTGGTTCCCTTATGTTATCACAGTAGATAATACCATAAATACAAATGAAGTAGAAGGCACCATAAAAACTGAACTTGTGATAAGGCAGTTTAAATGATAAACAAATTGAAAAGTTATAAGAAAATCTAAGAAAAACTGAAAAAATTGCTATGACCTAGAGATTTTTTGAAAAGAAACTTAAAGATAAAAATATATTAATTGAATTTACATCAATTGTGCTTTCAAAACCAAAACTCAGTGAGGTGTTTTGTAAATAAAAAATAACAGAAATTGTTCTAATGTCCAACATACTATAGTCCCTGCTCCTAAACAATGTAAAACAAAATCACAATAAAAAACATTTTGTGCTTAAAAAGTCAGAGATTCCATTCTATACAAAACAAATAAAAAGTGGGCACATTTACTAAAGTCAAACTCCTTTTTCAACTGGTAAATGCAGGAGAAACAGCCTGTTTTCAATGATATTGCGGTTTTCTCATATTTACCAAACTGTTGAAAAAACAATTTGTCACCCCAAAGAATTCTGACATAAACCCATTATTCCCTATGGTCCTGTCATTTAGTCCATGTCCAAAATATTTCCCCATTGAAAAAAGAGACATTGATCTGTAATGGAAGAAACCCTCAAAGTAAAGCACTGAAAAGTGTGCCCCTGTTAACAGATTGATATTTATGGATAACAATGAGGGTAAATAAGGGAAAAGGAAAGTACAGGGAAACAAAAATTGACAGTGAATTTGGATGAAATCAATCGATATGGTCAAAATGTTCTTATTAAATATGGCCCAAAAAGGATTATTCTTAATTATATATTGAGAGTAAAGTAGAACTACACCTTAAAAATAAACTGTACTTTGCAGAAAATGCCTTTCTTCAAAAAATGTCCAATTGATCTTTTCTTCAATTTCACTTACTGTTTTTTACCTGCCCAGTCTAGCCTATATAGTTATGTGCGGTGAATGGGGTCCCTGACAAGGAGAGAGCTGCCCTTTTCTATGAGTCCACTGTAGGCACAGGCCTTTTTTGCACTACAGGGAAATCCAGTACTGATATGCCAGCACCAATTTTACATTTAGTCAATCTTGCTGTAGGGTCAGGTACAACTTATTGCAAAATTGTCCCCAGAACATGTGCAGATTTAAGATAGAAGCACTGAGACCATTGATGAACCTATAAGGACACCATTATATTGTTACCAACACATATTAGAGAGACAATATATAATGTGGGATATTTACTAAAAGGGAAATTATTTTCCCTGTTGGTCAATACTGGTGATATCAATATCACTGATATCGAAATTTACTAAGCACTTTCTAACCTTTTTAACTGAGACAAAAATTTTCCTGGTTGAGGGTAGTGAAAACCCATTATTCCCTATAGAGATAAGGCACTAAAATATTTTTAATTCCCTGGTGGAACAATCGGTGTTAAAGATATCAACATTAAAGGGCTCCATTGAAAGTAATTACATTTTAGCGGTATTAACATATCTATTTTTATCAATATTGATTATTATCGTTATCGATAATTTTTTTTGACTTCACATAAATTAGGAGAAAATGAAAATAAAATGGAAAAAAAGTAAAAAAACAGTGAATGATCTTGGCAAATATCCCCCTTTTTGAGTCCCTTGTTGAGTAGATAATTGTGATTTACCCTTTAGAAAGGAAAGTATAAGTTTGTATTTTTTTTTTTTTTTACACATATTACATTTATTGATTACTTTGAAATATTTTCCTAAGACATAAATGAAACTTTGGAAGGAGAAGACTTGGGTTCAGAGTTTAAGGTGGAAGGTCCAGTACATATGGTATATCATTTGTTCTGATGGGAAAGGTTGCAACTGACTTTGGCATTTAGTGGTAGCATTTAGTTGGGTCTATCTGTACATACCTAGTGGACATATGTTTAATATACATTTATATTAATATTTAAAGAGAGTGACTGAGACAGCTCAAACTCAGGAACTTACAATTTTGTTTATGCTACAAAAAATATATAACCTCAAAATTTGAAAATACTATACAACTTTTGCTTGCACCATTTTTAACAAACACAACAGTCAAATATAACTTTATTGCAGAGATACAGGCTATTATTATAACAGAAAGATATAGCCCTTTGGTGCTATATGTTTTTGAGCTGTAATACACTGTGGTTGTAATATGAGACCTGTAAAGGCAGAAAATGGTACTTTTAATAGAAAAATAAACAGTTCAATTCTCTCGATGTCTCAGAAATAAAGTAGGACTGTGTAAAAAGTGAGATTTTAGAAGATAATATCCCTTTTAATAGGTATTCAAATTTGTATATGAAATACTGAACAGAAATAAATAATTTTCAAATATTTCTATGTATCTTTTGCTTTATTGAATAGATACACAACCCCAGAATTGCTTTGGTTTGGTGTGGTTTATGTGCTGTAAATATAGTCCAGAGGCTTTAAATCTTATTCTAATGCAATGTACACTTAGCTCTGGGTGGATAATTGACATTATGGAGAGCCTGGAAGCTGTATTATATAGGTTATCTAATCCAAAAGGGACTCTTTACCAAAGAAGTACAAACAAATAGTAATATATGTATATTTTGCTGGATAGCATCATAAAAAAATGATCAGTTCTGTTGGGATTTATATAACACAAGAAAACAGCAGAAATGCAACTTGTAAATTTACCTCAATTGTCTCTGAAGTTAAAGGTTATTCCCTTGATCTGAATATATAATAAAACAAAATAGAATAGAATCGACGGTTGAAGTGTGAATATTTAAATTGTGCATAATAATAGAAAATGACAGGGTAAAACTGGACCTTATAATTGCTAGTGACATACAGGGTATGCAGAACAGCTCCCATCATTCCAAAGATGAAAGTAAGAATGTTATTTTATCCTTCTTCACATCGTAGTACATATGCAAATAATAATTTTCTAATTCTGTTTTTCTGCACTACATTTGGATCTCTTATAAGTTTATACCTAGTCTGCAGCAGATTGCAACCATTTACACACATGCATAATTGTTTACATAGAATTGTTCTCTAGGTAAAATACAGTTTACAAAAATAACACAAGCCATGTCTGCAAAAAGCAGCATATTTCTATTTTACCAGTAATATGTACAAAATATAAAGCTTAATCTTGGAAGAAACAAATTAAAATGTTTGCAAGCTTTAATTATTAACTGATCTCTTTAAAGAAAGAACAAAGTATAGAAGTGTTTTATCTACACAGCTGAAAACTACATTCCATAAATAACAGGAAGTTCGGAATTATTGTATTTAAATATAGTATCCGAACTCAGTGATGCTCTTTTCTTGCGGAAAATTACTATAAAACAAGTTGGAGATGTGGCATTAGAGGTTATATTTTCTGGCCTAGGCACTGTGGTTAACCCACCAAAAGGTAAAGGTTTCACCTTGCTAAAGCACCATAGCCTACTCAGGTTAACCAACTGCAGTGTTAGAATAACTCCTGCCGTGTTGTCACCGTGCACAAAAGTCATGAGCAGCTGAATGTTCTTTTCCGCACTGCAATTAAGACGAATCAATACGAGGTGCCACAAATGGTATTTTATTCTCAATAAGAACTAGGGCTGAGTTTATTCAGAATATTTTAGCGCTTCCCTGGGGGATTTTGGTCCAACGCAGATGGCAAATAAAGTACTACTGCCTAAGGCTAGAGCACATTATGCTAATTCTAATGTCAGATGTACTTTAATATACAGCTCTATTTAATCACCCCATTACTTCACATTTCCATATGAAAAACCTGCGGCACTTCTGCAGAGCTTTCACTCCCTGACTATGCCAACTTCCTTCATCTAACTCCCTGAGAAATAGAAAGGAACGCTGGTCAATCTCACTGGGCTGAATGTTCCTGCCACTTCCACTCTTGTGAATTTAATGTTAGCTGATGGAATGAATAAAGATGCTACCGGAATGTCGGCATTTGGTGCTCAACAACAAGTACTAGCATGCAAGATTGTGCCAACAAGTAACATGTAACAGTTTCAAACAAACCACCAGAGTTAGTTGTATTGAATAGATACCTTTCAATCAGTATCATGATTGCTTCTATAAAAATTGTTTCTTACTGGCGCGAACAACCCAAGAAAATAATTCTGTAGCAGAACTGTGCTATGGTAATTTACAGCTGTAATCACTACCTATAAAAAATACATGCACAACTGCACAGTATAGATACATGTTTATATTTGTAGTTGTGTAAATTCATATGAATCTGAGATGCAGAACAGTGGCTTATTCAAAATGCTATAGTGCATTTCAGTCGGTTCCCTTATACCACAAGTTAGCTACAATCTTTACTAGATAATCTTCATTAAACAGAGTCCGATTTCTTTATAAAAATAAGCAGCTTAGTTATTGTAGATGAGTATAACCTAGATGTCTATAAAATACACAATCTTCTTAAAATAAAAACTAATTACCATAACAAAAACAACAATGAACACAGTATCTACCTCACATTTAAATTCTCTAAATGGGTTTAAAATAAATTATTCCATTTCTGTATTTTTTATGTTTTGTTTTTAAGGTACGAGACTAAGAGCGAAATTAACTTAGGTATTTTTGCCCGTTTTTCTCCTGATTTTTTTTCATTTCTTTTTCTCAGCATAATGAAAAAAATCGGATGAAAAACAGGTAAAAACACCTTAGTAAATGTCGCCCAAAATATCGGTAAAGACTACATTTGTCTATTTAATGAAGAAGGATTAGTTATTAAATATATTTCTCTGAAAGAAATAATTTCCCGGTACAGAGCTACCGTCACAGAACGGCCTATGTTCAGATAAAACGAAAAGCAATGAAGGTTGTTGTGGTGGCTTTCTTAAAATTGGAACAGATCCAACTGTAACAGGAAACAATATGCATTTTCACCATAAAATTATTTCTAATGTTTGAATTTTACTGACACATTTTGAGTGCCTTCTTTAAAACGTTAGAAAGGAAGCTCTCTTTTATTACATTAATTTCATGCTTGTGTAATTTGATAATGTTTACAAAAAAAGAAGGGAATTAAATTAAGGGTCTTGGGGAGAGCAAAGTAAAATGCTGCCATATTTTTCTAAATATAGTAAGCAAAATCATGAATGAAAAAATAGAGGGATGCATTTATGGCGTATATTGCAAGTTAGGTGCAAATTTTCTTTGTCTCTCTTTTTTATTTATTTATTTTTGCTGGCAAAATATTGTGTAAAATGAATCCAGGCAAAACAAACTGCTTTCCTTCTTTGATTCAGTGTTTACTGCATAAGAGACTGAATGAAAGAATGTTAAGAATCTAAAATCCTATGAGAGCACGTTGCCTAAAACCTATTTTTAAAACAATCAGGGCTTCAATAGCAATACTAGAATGAGAGTCAATTTTTCCTCTATTTGCAGAAGTGCGCTGGTTTTGCTGGAAAGACGCCTGTGTTTTGTTTGGCTCCCATTCATACACTGCCTTGGCAGGCTTTCCTTGGATAGCACACAGTGAGTATCTCTCTTGCATACAGTAGCTCTCTCATTTCAACCATCCCAGCCACGCGTTTTCTCATAACACAATGAGAGCAGCAGAAATCCTTATGACTGCAAATTGTTGTGAAAAAAAGAACCTGAAAGCATTTCCTCCTAGAATATCAAGACTTAAGTGTGGAGCAAGGTCCAGTCAGTAAACTGACAATTTGTATTGATTTTGTTAAAATTTAAATTCTGCATTAAATCAACTTATGTAAAACATGTAACAAAAACATCAAATGTTTGGACAGTTTTGTGAATCTTTGGAGCTTGCACTTTACATGATCACAACTGCGATGTGTACCATATACTATTCATATTGATATCTCTGTTTGAAATTTGAGGCATTTTCATGTTTACAATTTAAAATCATATCTAGACTTCCATCAAGTCCTATGCTTGGATCAAACAAACAAAAGTAAAAAAATATGCATTATTTGGTTTATTGCAGGTAAATATTATATGTAGCATAACACAATTTTATTTAATCACTGTAAAAAAGTAATTCAATAATATGGCAAGACCCCCTATCCTCTTTGTTTTTCCTTAAAAGATTTGTGATTTTCTGTGTCTTGCCCTTACAAAGCCAAGTAACCAAAAACACCTAACTGAACATCAAGTGTATAAAGTTGTAAATTCAATTGACTAACAATAATTGAAGTATTACCCCCCACCATAAGCACTGTCCCTGGGCTAAAGGGTTAGTCATTACTTTCCAACATCCCCCATATTATATTAGCTTGACATCTCCAATATTAAAGTAAAGAGAAAGAAGCTCCTTATGATTATCTTCTATAACAAACATTTACTAACCCTATCTGAGAGGGTGTGGAATTGGTTTAATTAGGACACCTGCTTAAGTTACTACTAGGTTATTTAAGGTCACACTTAACTTGGTTCCTGGCTGCATGTTTTTTTAACAAGTTTGTTGCTGTGATTTCTCTTGGTAAGAAGATGGTTTGCTTTATGAGAAAGTGCAGCAAACTTTATTTCATGGCTAGAGTCATAAATCATCTCACTGCAAACATATCAATGAAATAAATAATACTATAAGAAGAATGTGTTGTTGCAGTACTTGCATTGCAAATATTCAACAGTTATTGAATAAAGATGTGTCCAACACATTTTCAAGCACTCTTGCCCTCTTATTGCTAAT
Organism: Pipa parva; assembly: GCA_019650415.1. NCBI lineage: Eukaryota > Metazoa > Chordata > Amphibia > Anura > Pipidae > Pipa > Pipa parva. The sequence goes on from WMED01000115.1 coordinate 36,975, forward strand.
GTACTATATATCTCTATGTCAAAGAAATTATTGTAATCCAAAGTAAATGACATATACATAAGATTTTTACAGCAAAGCCCAACCAGATTAATAACTGGAAGAGAGAGGGTTAATTATATGTAGTAAAGCATTTCAGAGATAGCTTGTGGCTTTACAAATCAATTACTTTCCTTCTGCCCCCCACTCCACCGACACACACACACACGCCCAATTGATGCACCTTGTTTTCAGTTGTTTATAAAAACAACTGAATATTTTCAGAGTGGATAAAATGTATGAATGATGGAAGTTGTAGGCTGCAGAATTTTTGATGTGTGGTGTATATATATATATATATATATATATATATATATTTTACATTAAAACACACGTAGGAGCAATTTACTAAGACCTATTTGACCATATTGATTGATTTCACCCCATTTCACTGTCAATTTTTGTTTCACTGTACTTTTCGATTTCCCTGATTTACAAAAAATGTTTCCCCATCGAAATAAATCATTAACAGGGGCACACTTTGCAATGCTTTTCTAGGAGGGTTTCTTTCATTCCAGATCGAAACCAATGTCTCTTTTCGATGGGGAAATATTTTGGACTTAGGCTAAGTGACAGGGCCATCTCCATAGGGAATAATGGGTTTATGCCAACCTGAGGGTGAAGAATTCATTTGGGGATTAAATGTTTTTTGAACAGTGTAGTAAGATGGAGAAAACAGTGATATTATTAAATATTTGCATTTGCTAGTCAAAATGCCTGTTCGACTTTAGCAAATGTGTCCCAAAATGTGATGTGCTGCTGTGTCAATACCAACAAGAAGCAATGTTTCTAGTGCAGAGACTATGGGAACAAAGTGAAAAAAAATCCCATAAAATCAAACATTTATGTGGGTTCTTGAACCACCCATTATGAAGCCGTTGAAAACCAACAGTAATGAACCATACATTTTGTGAGTCAGTTATTTCTTTCTTTTGGGAGTTGTTTATCATAATCATTATACCTACTGGACCACTACATCCTTGCAAGTCTAAATTTGTTACATAGCTACAATGTGGTTAGAAGATGCATCAGAGCATAGTTATTTACAACAGAGACACAATGTGTCTAACTCCCAATCTCACACACACTGGGCTAACCAAATAAAGTAGCCAAATAATTCATATTAATAATTCAATAACTCAAATTACCAAAATGAAGCATAAAACTGTACTGTGCCTGGTGAACTTGCATGTTGGGGTATGTTATACATAGGACCAGGTTATGGCATGGTGTAAATATGTTATGGTTTAAACTTATGTCAAATAAATCAATAAGAATACATATATATCTCCTACTTTTTAACATGTTAACATCCAACCATGTCCTGTACATAGGTCAAATTAACATACCTTGTTCTATTCCTAGAACAGGGTCCTGCCTCAAAGAGCTCACAGCTGGTATTTGTTGCATGAGGCAAAAGCAAAGAGACTTGACCAAGGGAACAATACAGTAAAAACAGGCACAAACACAGTTCTCACAAAATTTGAGATAACTTAATAACAAGGGAGTCTTTCCTTTCATGTGTATATTCACATATATTAGCAAATTAGACATTTTGTTTCTCTATACATATCATGAGGAAATAGTTTATTCTATACTCAGAATATTCTTTGTTTTTAGATTTATACGTGCATATTCGTCAGCGTGAGCGAAATACTTGGCAAACCTGCTATGAACGCTAACCTATTTCTTTCAAACTGGAAAGCACAGGATCATGTAATAGTTACTTTAAGTAACATTCAAATTAGTGCTAAAGAAAATAATGCCAAGGTAAGCCCATCCTCATCCTTACTTATATTAGCTGACCACATTTTCTCTGCAAGCAAAATGAAAGATTATTATCTTGCTATTTGAAAACAGTTTTTTTTTTTCTCTCTTTTTTTTTTTTGTGTGCAAACTAAGAAGTGCTTTGATGTGCTTCCTAGCACTTCATTGATTGTGGGACGCCTTTACGAAAGATGTTTGAATTTTATGTCTTGAGCAAGGAAGGTCATTGCCATAAAGATGGTATTTACTGTAACTCTTTGCCTTCAGTTCACCTGGGTTACTGCAGTTTTTGATTATAATAAACAACTAGACAGACAGAATAAATCACTGGTTTATTGTCTCTTTTATGTCAACATAGAAACCTCAAGTACAGCCCTTTATGTCAAGTAGATTGACAAACATTTCTAGGTAAATATGTTTTTTTTATCATGCACTAAGATGTTTATTTAATGCATAGATGTGTTTTTGTGGACAGTAATTCACAGTCCTATCTGTAGCTTTTGAAAGAGTGTGCAGGACACAGTAAAGAAATACTATTCCTCTTTGATAAATATCTTAGGGGAAAAACAGGAAAACAATTAAAACTAGAAGGTAATAAATGATGAAAAAGCTTATGAGCACAGTTCTGGCTAACTTCCCAGTATTCATTCATGCATCACAAAATCCCACAGCTCAGAGTCTTTTAGAGGGCAGCTGGGCAGTAAGAATGTCCACAGCATTATAAATGGGAATTAGATATGATCAAATGTGCTCATCGCATTTTCAGCAGTACATGCAATTTTTCCCCCTTCTAAAATACATGATAAATTATACTGTTCCTAAGCAACTGAGCAGATGAAGGAATTTTAAAGTTCCAACACATGACAGTGTCTACCTTGAGATCATTTAGGGATGGTTTCTAAACAACAGAACCCTGAAGACTGTATTTAATGTACTGCTCATTAATCCAATTAAAAGATTTCCCCTTTGTACACATGCTATCAGTTTTTTAGGCATATAAATGCTTTGCAGATTGCGTTTTTGAATTAAAGAGAACAGTCTTTTGTCTACATACTTGTCTTCTTTCTCATTACAAGTCTTCCCTTGGTTTTAACTCAGGAAAACAAATAAGTTGGGTTTTAGGATATACAAGTCTCGAACATCCCTTTAACGTACTGCACCCAACCTTAAAGTTTTGTATGCTGCTACAAACAATGTTCAGCCTTGACAAGCTAAGCAGTAATAAGAGAGCTTTCATAACCTATTAATCATCTGACTTGTAATGCATATTACATTAAAGGAGAAGTAAAGGCTCCTTTGGTAAAAGTGTGATTTGAAAGTTGGAGGGGGGGATATACTTAGAGATTGGGGTTTTACTCTCTAGTGCTGCCTCCTGCTGTCAGTATTAAGCTTATATCTTCTACTGTGTGTAGCTCTGCAGTCCTCTTTGCTTCCTGCTTCCTGTTCAAACTCACTGAGGTGAGCATGCTCAGGTGCAGGTTTAGATCAAAACTCTGTTTTGCAGAAGTGGCTTTTATATGACTGTTAAGACTTTTTAATGAATACTCTCACAAGTGTGCCTTTTGGGCTGCTCTTCTATCACAAAGTAAAGTAGTATGGAAATGTCTTACTATTATTATCAGGTAGCAATGACTCAAACTCTGTTTCCAGTCAGCTGCAGCAATACTTTTATTTATAGTGACACCGTGCCAACTTATGCACAAGGTTTTGGGAAGAATCCTTCATCAAGTTAGTATGTGAGTCACTACTAACTGTTTACACTATTAAACGGTTTCTCAGTTAAAGTGGCACACAATTTAAAAAGACTCCACCTGTATTACATAGAATTATATGGGTTGATCATGGTGTGCTAGATACGTTAATTGTGAACCTCCTGGTAACTCTTTCTGTGTTCCAATAAATGGATTAATTTAGGTAATTACAAACAATATTTTTTTTTACAGTTTATGGTTATGCAAAGCAAGGAGACCATTTCTTAAAAAGCCAGAAACATAATTTGATTAAAAAAAAACTTGTGCATGAAAACAGACAGCTAAAAAACATATAAAAGGTTGATGAAAGGAAGACATCAGCATTAAACAAAATGTGTTTAATCAATACCATCAAGATAGGAGGATGAATCGTCACATGCCAGAACTTGTATTCTAAATTATGGCATGTACCAGCTACAATACGAGCCATAAATCGATTGTGATCAAAATCTTTCAGTTTTGAACATTTTAGCATATAAGAAATTTCACATTAATGTCCCTGCAAGTTTCTTAAAACTTCTAGCATGCAAATTGTTTATGTTGCTGTACTTGTACTGTTGAATATGCTAATATTCTCATTGGCCTTCTTAGACTCTAGTTATTTTGTTATTGGATCTACACTCTCCAGAATTAACTAAATGTCAGATCAACAAAAGTGATTGTTCTGTTATTGAAATATCCACAATCAATGTATGCTTCCCCAAGAAAAATAAAACTGTTCGTGTATGCACTTAAAGACTCTTTGGAATATGAGAGATGAATAAAAAAAAACCTTCATTACAGAATTATTCACTTTCTCTATGATTCACGTCCCCGTAATTACCATGACCAGCCTAATAAAAACTGCAACAAAACGAAGGTCAACTAGCAGTTAGAAGCGTTCATTTTCATTTCAATGTATTCATCTCTGGCTCCTAATGGCCTCATTTTCTCCCATGCTCTTTAATAAATACCACGGAATTACAGGTTAAATAGCTAAATTAAATTATTGCAATTACAGTGTGCAGAGCCCTGAAACTGGTTTACCTTTCCCAGTTCAATTAGAGGGGAAGTTTCTACAGGCTTTGGATTCTGATTGCTGTCAACAGAATGAATTATAGTGAATGTGACCAGCACCTTTACAATATCCTTACATGTAGTTAAAGGAGAAATTTCATGAGGTCAGACTCATCTTTTGAAATGACTGTCTAACTATATCTCACAATTGTATCCGATGTATTTTAAATGTAACAGTAAAAGCACAGGAAGCTGTACATTATTCAAAATATAGTTGGGCAGATTGGTGGATTCAGAACTGCTCTGTAGGTGATTTTTGAGGATTCTGTGTAAACATATGTTGTCAATGAATACTGATTTTCAAAAAAGCAAGCTCAAACTCCACAGTTTGGTAAAAGACTAAAATGAATTATTTAAAGTGCATAGTAAAACATTTCAGGGGTACCGCCATATTTTCACATGTGCACTGAACTAATTAATATCACTTAGTCATCTCTGATAAAGTCTACAGAAGAATAAACTGATCATTTTACTGAATACACATTTAAAATGTAAAAGAAATAAATCCTGACAAATTCATTGGCTTATATTCTCATGCATAGCGCCTACTTTACCAACTTAATATATGCTTGGAAAAACACTGTGTGCACTTCTTAGAGACAAGGCAAAATAATCTGACTAAAAATGTAATTTACAAGCTGACAAAACTATTTAAAGTGCACCTGTCACCTTAAAAGACATACTAATTTAGGTTGAACTAATGAAATAAATGTTTTGTAAATATATATGTATTTAAAAAAAAAACATACATTTAAACAGCATTTCTCTTTGTCATCTTCCCTGTCAGCCTGCCTTTTCTTTCCTGGGTCGGATGATAGTGATTGACATTATAGCTCCTCCAATCAGATTCCTGCTAGATTGTGATTTAAGGGATCTGATTGAAGGAGCTATAATGTTGATCATTATTTAGCCACGCCCATCTGTCACTCGGGAAAGAAAAGGCAGGCTGACAGGGAAGATGACAGAGAGTTTAAAGGTACTTTTTTTATATACATATATATTTACAAAAACATTTAATTCATTAGTACAATCTAAATTAGTATTAGTTTTGAGGTGACAGGTGCACTTTAACTTTAAACTCTGAAAGTAAAGGACTGAACAGTATGTTTTAATGTTTGATGTCCCTTGTAAAATATATTGAAAGTGGTATTTGGAAATGTAAGGTCTTTACTTCAACTATTTTTAATGAAATATTGGCGGAATTCATCAACACAGTCAAACTTTACAGAGATCTAGAATCCTATATCAACCAAACAGAACTTGACTTTTTATTTTTATGTGTTTCCTTATACCAGAGAATGTTGACTGCTGATTGGTTGCAATGTATAACTAGAACTCTATAAACAATTGCCCTTGTTGATGAATTCCCCTTTATATATTTAAATAAAACAATGCTTCAATGCTACACTACACATAATACCTGGCCCATGAGTTTGGTAGCAGAACACCTGGTTTTGCCTTGGGTTTCATAACTGGATACCAATTATCCCTGAACTAGTCATTCCTTTAATCTGGAACACTTACAATACAAGTGTTGCTGGATGTACTTAAATAGTTGTTGTTAAACAGCACCTGTTTCTTAGAGTGAGATGCTAAGGTGCAGGTGGTATAATGATTTCGTTTAAAGCTTAAATAAACCCTATATCTAAATAACGCTCTATTTAACTATTGTCAAGCAAAAAATAGATTAAGAAACTCCTGACTCACCAATTAATTCAGCAGAGCTCAATACCCCTTTGTAGCTACTTTGTCTGCGAAAAACAGCTTCCTTGCATGGAGCTTGCCATGTCCCCTCCTCTCCCTAACTCCTCTCTCTACAGCCGACCGCACAGGCAGTCGGACATGTCTTATCTGTGCATGCTCAGGTCTAGATAGGAGAGGGGGAGGAGGACTTCTGTCTCTCTGAATAGTTTGTGATGTCACTCAAGGGGCAGGACTTATCGTTACTGCACAAGAAGAGTCTGTACACAGAATGGGAGGGGGAGCAGGACTGTTTAAACAAGAGGGAAGTACTACTGAACGCAAAATCGTTTTTACATTGTAATGTTTAAGTTGGCTTTCAATACGTGTACATATCAAATAGAAATAATGTTTTATCCAAACCGTCTAACCCCTTTAAATTGTAATTGTGCTAAAACTGTTAAAAACTGAACAACTCCTTTGAAAGAAAAATATTAACATAAAAGTAAGAGATGAAGCATGCTGAACTCTATCTAATCTTGTTCAGAAGAGGAACTCTGCTAAAAGAATAAATCTGGCCTGGTTACCATAATATACAGTTGCAAATATGTAAATATACTCCATTCAAATTGAGGCTTGTGATAAGAGAGAGTGTGGTGTTTGTCCTGAATTCTATATTGCCCTGCAAACCCTGTATTTTAAATGGAATGTTGCTGTGTATGCACATGCCAAATTGCTATTTAGTAATCAGTTAGTTTCTATAGAACCATGTGATAAGCAGCTAATCTAATTACCAAGCAGACTACATATTTTAGATGGCCAGCTTTAAAGAGATCTTTTGGCAATGCTATCCGTTTAACACCAATCATGCTGCAGGGCTAAATTTGCTCAACTGTGTGATGCATGGCTGCAAAAATCATCTGCAAAAAGTCACAAACTGAATGCACAATAAATAGTATTAGATGTATTAAATTTAAATTAGAAAAATAAGGTCTCTACTTGTGGTTTGTGAAAATTTGGTTCTAGAAATAGTAACAACTTTTCCCTGATCCACAGCACAGGTCTGTTATAAGATGCTATAATTTATAGATGCCAATCAGGGTAAATGTACACAGAAACAACAAGATTTCTTTATCTATGCTGGAGTTCATTAGTAAAATATATTAAAACTATACAATGTTTCAGAAATAAAGCCCCAACCCACCAAAAAAAATTGCACAGACTGATTAAGTGCAATGGCCATGGTTGTTTTTTCTTCTAAAAGTGCCTTAAAGGGGAACTATAGTCAAAATACATCTTTACATATGCAGTACTATACTTTAGTGAGAAGCGTTTCTTCCGAGTAGTTGTTTCATGTGATGCAGAATGATTGAATTTGCAGCATTGATAAACTCTTGCACCAGGAAATGACTGTGTGATGTGTACTAGCCAGTTTTCCATGAAAAGGTACCCTACTTACTACTTAGCACAT